>JABUIW010000162.1:4993915-5048992 GCA_013363375.1 Menidia beryllina | reverse complement strand
ATTGATTGATTGATTGATTGATTGATTGATTGATTGATTGATTGATTGATTTATCGACAGGGTTACTGCAAATATTCAATTCTGTTCTATGGATTCTACAACAGTGAAGCAACAATTGGGGTGCTCAAGTTCAGACTGCCTCTGTCCTACCTGCTAACAGGCGTAGGAATATTTGGATACAGCCTGATGGTTGTCATCAGAACGTATGTGATACAGGTATTCACTAGCAGTCAGATGTTCACAGATGGGGATGTTTTATTGTGGTTTGCCCTTTCAGGATGGCTCGCAACTCAAACGAAGGAGGAGATGGTGCAGACGAGGGGGAGTTCACCTTCAGCTGGAAGATGTTCACAAGTTGGGACTATCTGATAGGGAATCCTGAGACAGCAGACAACAAATATGCCTCCATCACCACCAGCTTCAAGGTTAGCACGTGTGTGGGTGTGTGGGGTTATTGAGAACAGTTTAATTTGATCATTTTTATCTTTTATACAGGAATCTATTGTGGATGAGCAAGAGAACCAGAAAGACGAGAATATCCACCTTCGACGTTTCCTCAGGGTTCTTGCAAACTTCATGATCCTGTGCTGCCTTGGCGGCAGCGGGTACCTCATCTACTTTGTGGTAAAGCGGTCTCAGGAGTTTGCTGAGATGGATTCGAAAGACCTCTCATGGTTTGAAAAGAATGAGGCAGGTTTACATAGCAGATTACATTTGGATATATCTTTGAGTTTATTTTCTGTCAAATGTATTTTATCTTTTTCTTCAGCAGAAAGAATAATAGAAGAGAGATAGTTAAAGAGGATTCTTTGTCCTATTTCAGGTTGAGTTTGTGATGTCTCTGCTGGGACTCGTGTGTCCTCCTCTGTTTGAAACCATTGCTGAGTTGGAGGATTATCATCCTCGTATTGCTCTAAAGTGGCAACTTGGAAGAATCTTTGCCCTCTTCCTGGGAAATCTTTACACCTTCCTCTTTGCCCTTTTTGATGAGGTTAATGCAAAGGTATGGCAGATTTCTCATGGCTAAATTTGTGCAATATTTCAGAACAAATTTTATCTTTACGTCTTAGAATCTTTCAAATGCATCTTTAATTTAATCAGTTTACACTTTAATCAATTTACACAATATAGCTTAATGAAAAATCTGAGGCAAACAGATTTGTTTGCAAACCTGAATGTCAGTTTGATCCTTAATCCACCACTTGGTGGAAATTCGTGTGGTAGCACCAACGTATTTGCAGCATGTTGTTCTTATGACCTCTGAATCATTAACAGTGAATCATCAGTTCACTTTCTGAATATTCTTTCTGTTGTTTAGTTGGACAGAGAGAAGTTGATCAAAAATGCCACAGAATGGAGTTACAATGAATATTATGCCAACTACAGCTCCTACTTCAACACAACAGATGTTCCTCCTCCAAATCTGGACCCAGCTGATGTGATCAGAGGACCCTGCTGGGAGACTGGAGTTGGAATAGTCAGTAGTTGCATTATACATAGTTTTTTCATTGGTGTTTTGCACGCACAGAGAAGTGTACATTACATCAAAAGATAAAAGCAGACAATAGCTATTCATTTGATCAAACAGTTCAGTTAAATTGGTCCCTGTTTGCTTTTGCCTCTTCTTCTTCTGTAGGAGTTTGTGAAGCTGATTGTGTCAGATGTGCAGGTGACCTATTTGACTATTCTGATTGGGGACTTTGCTCGAGCTGTCATTGTCCGCTTCCTCAATTACTGCTGGTGCTGGGATCTGGAGGCCGGATTTGTGAGCATTTGTTCTTATTTGGATCTCTATATTTTTGCTCTCGTGTTTCATTTTATTTTCCCTAAATGGGGAATTAATATTTTATGTTACATGATGAACAAAACACAACATAACTCTCCTTTACTCCCATATAAATCCAGCCCTATGTATGGGTCACTTGTGCCTTCATATATATTGCCGATTGGTATCTTCAAATGGGGTTGTCAGAGGGATAATTGCATATCACTGAGTGGGCCATGCATTATTGAACTCTGTGTACATACATTGTAGTAACTAAAGGATCCAAGTTAACCTGATACCATACAGTGACATCTGATGAGACAGGTGATCCCAATCGTTGAGGGAAACAAGGGACAGCATTGAGAACTTAATTACAGAGACAGAAACACAGAAACAGAACAGGAAATACAAATCTTATTTACCTGGTGTTTTTTAAACCAGCTGGATATATCCCTCCATTGATTTTCTATACTGCTTTTTCCTAGTAGAGTCATGATGGGGGCTGAGTAGATTGACTAATCATACTGTTGTTTTTTTTAATCAAGCCATCATATGGAGAGTTTGACATCAGTGGAAATGTGCTGGGGCTTGTCTTCAATCAAGGAATGATATGGTGAATTTCTGAAGGGCTGCGTGGTTGATGTGTTTTTCTGTACATGGTGTGAGTGCAAGCTTGTTTTAAGCATGGCAGCAGATGTTGTAATCAAACAGTTTGAAACTTCAACACAATGCATGAAATAATTAGTTTTAGCATGTCATGGATTAATGATAAATGAGAAGATAAGACAATCTTTTCTAAACAATTTTAAACCTGCTGTCTTCCTCAGGATGGGAGCATTTTATGCTCCAGGTCTGGTGGGTTTGAACGTTTTGCGTCTTTTGACCTCCATGTACTACCAGTGCTGGGCAGTGATGTCGTGCAATGTTCCTCACGAGAGAGTTTTTAAGGCCTCACGCTCAAACAACTTCTACATGGGACTTTTGCTACTCGTGCTGTTCCTAAGCCTCCTTCCTGTCGTGTACACCATGATGACATTACCTCCATCTTTTGACTGTGGGCCATTCAGGTGAATGCAATTTAGATACTGCAGGATACCTAGAACTAATCAAAAACATTGCAAAATCACGATAGCGGTACAGATTTGTAGAGATAGATTTATTATGCTGTTCTTTTATGTTTTAAAAAAATATATAGACCAAATTTGTTTTGAAAGCCAAACAAATAAAAAATGTACCTCAATGAAAGGGTGATTTAACACAATGCTTAGAATTTCCTTTTAAAATCTTTCTATCTTTTTTGTTTGTGTTGCTGTTTGTGGAATCAAAATTCAAAATTGTTTTCACCTCGTAGCTGAAGATGAAGACCTACAAATATCTCATAAAGAATGAGAATGCTTTAATCTTTGTGGTTGCAGATGTCATGTCATATGAAAGAGTAGATTTAAGAGGTTTTAATCTCCAATCAATAATGCTATCTTACTGAGTTGCCAAGTTGGCCAACACAAGCTGCATGCTGTACCTCCAGCCGAGGCTTTCTCAGACTGGCAGATTAAGGGGGGCTTTGAGCAAAGGGGCTAAACTGACTGGAGCTAAACTGGGTGGTTTTCGTTAATACATGAAATGAAGAGCTGCACAAAAGACCAATTTTAGATAAACATACTAATTGAATGGTTCAAAAATTCAACCAAACCCTACAACTAAACCATTTTAAGGGTTATTCAGACCACTGATCATTGAAACATACATGCCAACTTTCTCACTTGTATCTGCATTGCCTAAACAAAGACAACATAATTTTTATGTGCGCAAATCTTTGTTTTTTAAAGTCTAAGACAGCTTGTACTTTAGATAATTAAATTAGAGTACAATCAGTGAGATGAATGGAAACTTGCTGTGTGTATTTTTCATATTTTGTCGAGAACAGCAACACAACATGAAAGAAATATGTTGTGTAAAATGTGCTTTGTCGGATGTTTGTTATCTTAAGAGAGTTTAATCCTTATGTCCACACAGTGGGCATGAGAAGATGTACGACGTGGTTATGGAGACGATAGAACAGGACCTGCCAGCTTTCATAGGGAACATTTTCACCTATGCCACTAACCCTGGACTCATCATGCCTGCTGTTCTGCTTATGGTGTAAGTGTGATTTAATTTCCTAATAAAATACTGCAGTATTCTGTCTGATAAATAAATACTGTTTTATAGTTATTCGTGTGTTTTGTGGGAGGAAAAGCTAAATCAGTTATATGTTGGGGAAACCCAGCTTTGAATCTGCTGAGTATCACATGCAGTTTCGTGTATGTCCTGCCAAATACCTCAACAAAGGAACCAATCCTAACCACTTCCAGGGTGGGCCTTTACACCTGCCCCTTGCACAGTGGGAACGGGGGCCGGTGGAGGTTGAAAATAGGGTACGCTGCAGATAGCTTTTGACAGAAGCTAAGTGGGAAGCACTTGCAGATTGGGCTGAAACTTGGAAACATCTGCTTCTGGGACAAAAAGATCCTTAGCTGACTCAAATGGTGTTAGTTTCGCACCAGGAGCTCAGAAGTCACGGCTGGATGGCCTGACAGGGGTTCATTTCTCCCATACTTGAACATGAAAGAAAGCTGGTTCATTACAATCCTGATTCAGCGTTGTCAGAGCAATGCAAATTAATTTTACAGCTTGAATGCTGCCTTTTAAATGACTGTGTATTGAGTTGTGGCCATAATTCTGGTCAATGCTGTTGTTTCTTTTCTATGATTTTGACTTTATTATTAAAAACTCACATTCTACCACAGGTTGGCCCTTTACTACTTGAATACAGTATCAAAAGGATACCAGCAAGCAAACACTGACCTCAGAAAGAAAATGCAAATGGTCAGTTGTAATGTTGTCTCCAATTTTTTATATAAAAATTGTTTTCAGTCAATGAAAATACTATCTGTTTATTTGATTGATACTTCAGGCTCGAGATGAGGAAAAGAATCGTAGAAACAACAAGGACAGCACTAATCAAGTGATGAAGGACTTGGAGGATCTGCTTCCAGATAAATCTCTCATACCACCTCCTGCAGAAGAAGACCCCCCCCCTGGTACAATCACTATTTTTGGTTCTTGCAAACTCAACATTTGCCATATTCCTTTCCATCATATTCTTGTACAATTTGTTTCCATTCTGTCTTAGAAATTATGGTTGAGAAGCGTGGCAAGTCTACCAAAATGAAGCCAGGTACTGTAGGAAAAGATGTCAGTTTGCAAAAGGAGGTGTCACTGGCTGCCCCCAATCCTAGAGGGCCTGTTACCCGGGGTCCTGGGCCAAGAGGGGGTCCACCTGGATACCCAAGGGGCCCTCAACCCGGGCCTGGGAGAGGAAGAGGCCGGGGTGCATCCCCAAGGAGATGAAAAGGTCCATGAGTAGGAGTTGTGGACATAACTTTGTTAGTCGCTGTCATGTATGTCATGGAGTACATGGAATAATTAAAGACTTGTCATGTATGTTAAAAAACGATATATTTGAATTGAATGAATCAGCAAAAAAAGTTTTTATTCCCGTACTGAAATGAATTAAAATGATGCTTTTATAAATGCCATTTCACCCATGAATGACAATTTTTTAAATAAGTCTGTAAGTACTGCAGTGTTTATCTCTGTTTTTTGTAGACCCAAAACAAAGCTGTACAAAACATATGTTAATGTCGATAAAGTGACACGGAATTAAAGATTAATTCACAACTTCGAAGCCTTTGTTGAAAACAAGCAGATATCCAGACATCCATGACTTTAACTGGGAGACTTTCACAGTGAGGCATTTATGTTTGTAAATGTTTCATAACACATTGTCTTCTAAACATATCCTCATACAGTCTGGCTGAACAGATCCAGTGTGTGTGTGCCAGAGCTAATGATGAGACAGGACTGCCCCAGTCCGTGCAGGATGTGGACCACCAGGTCAAAGGAGCTGTTACTTGCCCTGATAGTGCCTGGCCTCCTACAGCCAAGCAGGAATGGAGAGCCATAAACAAAAGGATGAAAGCTGAACGAAAAGTGATTGCTACAAATCTGTATGAGGCATATATGTAGTTATGAATGGACAAAATTTCACCAGAGGGATGAATGCACAAGAGAGAGGTCAAGAAAAGAAGGATGGTGCTAAAAAAGAGAAGCAACATTGGGTTCTTATGTTACACACATTTAAATCCTTTTGTATTTCTATACTGCAAATGTGAACTTAAAAAATAAATTCAAATTATCTATAACGCCAACTGCTGACCGCATTGATTTGGGATCCACTTTACCAGTGGCCTGGAAAGAAAAACAGAGGGAAAAAAAACGTTATCAAAAAATAGTCGGAAAACTCCCCCTAGCGACAAAGTATAGAAACTACACCCAGTTTCAGGACAAGAACCATTTCCACACTTTCAGCTGGCAGAGCAGCGTTTTCACAACACGTGTAAGGAACCAAAACTCACACCTTTTCCAGACTGAATATTAACTGTATTTTTGTTGCTCGGGCAGGTGGTTTTGACATCTTTTTCAGAAGGCAGCCTACGCACGTAGAAATCCTCTCTCAATTAGGATATCACCCGAATCTGCTGAGAGCTGAGGAGGAGGGACTCGCTGCAGTCACAGGTTGCGTGGAGTGGGGCTCCACGTCAACCGTGAGCCACGTTTGTCACCGTGTGAGCTCCTGTCAGCAGGAGGCAGCTGCTCCCTCTGCAGGGGGTCCAGCTGCGGCGGAGGAGGACGTCCCAGTGGTGGACATAAACCCAGATGATTACCGGATCACGACCTGAGACCTCCTCCAGCTGGTCCCTCCCCTCTCCGGTCGCAGAAAGACTGCATGGTGAGTGTGCTTTGTTGTTTAATCTGATGTAATTTTATTAAATCAAAGTTATTCTTTCATCTGGAAAGTAAGTTCTAGAGTTTTTTTTCTTTTTTTTTTACACTTAGTCCCAATTTTCTGGATTTTTACCATGCCTGTTTCACCCGTTTCTATTATGGGCTCTGCTCTTTTCTTCAGCAACATGGGACTCTTCCTGTCCGGGACTCTGCTCCTCACAGAGAATCCTTGTGCCTCTCTGTCCAGTGTCACTGTTGCTCTGTGTGTATTCACCCTCATCCTGATGGCCATCAGGCTGCAAAAGAGCCAAACGTTTGCCTTCCGCATCCAGCACGACCCTCAGCTGGAGCGCAGAAACGACCCCCCTCTCCCAGGCCCCGTGCCCTGGCCTCTCGTGGGTAACCTGCTCCAGGTTGGGGACCAAATGCACCTTTCTCTCACCCGTATGAGGGGCCTGTACGGCGACGTTTTCAAGGTAGAATTTTTATCAGTTGCTTTTGGGTTTGAGGTAAAAGAGCAAAAACGTGTTTTTTAAAAAAGTTTTTGTTTTTTCCTTTTGGTCAGTTGCGTCTGGGCTCTTTGACCGTTGTGGTCCTCAGCGGGTACACCACCATCAGGCAGGCTCTGGTTCGTCAGGCGGAGGTTTTCGCCGGAAGACCTGAACTCTTTACCTTTTCTGCTGTCGCCGACGGTAACAGCATGACCTTCAGTGAAAAGTACGGACCTGCGTGGCTGCTGCATAAGAAGCTGTGTAAGAATGCCCTCAGGTCTTTAACTCAGGCTGAGCCGCGGGGGTCCGGGGCCACCTGTCTCCTGGAAGAACACGTGTGCGCTGAGGCTGCCGAGCTGCTGGAGATGATTCGTGAACAAGCTGTTACAGCAGAAAAGGACCATGATATGAAGGTTGTAGATCCTGTGGTGCCCCTGGTAACCTCAGTGGCAAATGTTGTGTGTGCTCTCTGTTTTGGGAAAAGGTATGACCACAATGACAAGGACTTTCTCACTATTGTCAACATCAACAATGAAGTCCTGAAAATCTTTGCAGCAGGGAACCTGGCTGATTTCTTCCCGGTGTTTCGCTACCTCCCAAGTCATTCTCTGAGGGAAATGGTTAAATACATTCGCAGAATGAATGGATTTATGGAGCAGAGGATCGAGGAACATGTCAAGACCTTTGATAAGGTAATTTGATTTTATTTGGAAAGAAACTTAACCAAATTACTATTTTAATTCAGGATAGGACACTGAGCTCAAGATTTTAACGTTTTTTAGATCCAGCATAATGTTTTGAGGGTTGCATTTTGATGCTATATGGGCCCCTGCAAACACAAAGAAAGTAGAACTATATTTCCTCATTTCAATTTCAAGTACCTTTCTTTTGGGAAGATAAAATAATTGATTGATTTCATTGGATAGTATTGCCCTTATGCAAGTGTGCTAATATTAATGTGGCCACAGCGTAGAGGCGCCATATTTTCTGGGCAAAGCAATTGATTTTTTTGCAGATAGCGTGTCTGTCTGTTTTGTTTTCTTTAGATCTGTTCCTCTAATTTGCTTCCCACTTTTAAACTGGCATTGCACTCAAACAGTAGATGCTTTGACTGCGGCTGTGGCCAAAAAAAATTACTAACAAGTGCATGAGGATAGATCTTTGTTCTTGTGCAGATTGGCTAAAATGCTTGCACGCACTTTAATTAGGAATTAGCAACCTAGTGGAAGACACGCGTCACACTCTGATTACTATTTGTTCACTAATTGATGATTTTAAATTTCAAACCTAATTTTGTATATTATCAGTGTCACTCCACAATCAATAACGAGTGGGCTTGAATTTAAATGAGATACACCAACACCATGACGGTTAATGTTGCCTGTGTGTGTGTTCCAGAACTGTATCCGGGACATTACAGACGCCCTGATAGCGCTTTGTGAAAACAGAGAAGAAAATGAAACATCTCTCCTCTCCAACTCGCAGATCATTCACACTGTCATAGACATCTTTGGTGCAGGTTAGAGCTGACTTGACATGAATGACATGTATTAGCTGAGTTAATGACATCAAAGATGACTTGTACTGCGTTGTGTCTGCTCTCCTACAGGGTTTGACACCATCATAGCTGGTCTACAGTGGAGCCTGCTGTACCTTATTAAGTTTCCTGACATCCAGGAAAGAATACATAAGGAGATAGGTATCGTTTTGCATATTATTAATATGAACACCATTTTACAGGCCACACCCTGTTCCCCTTTGTTTTGTAGGAAATTGATCTGATTCAGGCCAGAAGTGAATCTTATAAAAAGAGAAAGGGGACATACAGTGTTAACAACCAAAGCCTGTGCATTAGCCTCTCATTACAAATTAGTCCATAATCAGCCGGTTGTTCATAAATCAAAAATAGGAACACACTGTGTAGAACCCTGATGTTTGTGATGTCTTGGTTTTTTTATATTTTAAGCTAACTTAATATGGTAAAAAGCCCAATAATGGCTGACCTTAGGGCCCTTCTCAGGATCTTAGAGCCACCAAAGAAACTTTTACAAAACATGGGTCCAATTTGCAGAGGTACTGATGAAGCTGGCCGGGTGAACTGTTGCTGTCTGTTCTAAAGCACGTTGCATTTTCACAGTCATGGGGGAGGAGGGGGAGGGAATTTGGGGTGGTAAGAGGTGGCAGGATGAATCAGAATGGAGAGGGGTTAGAGAGTTCCAGAGAGGCACAAAAGCAGTAACACGCAAGGCTCTGAACGCATTCTTCACTTACTCATCATCAGTTTGTGGAAAAACGGTCATTATTAGCCATATTATCCAAGAGGCCGTTTGTTCAAAGTCAGATGAGTTTACACAGGGCTCCCACGTTAGGAGGAACATATTTTGTACATGTGATTACTGTCGAAAGGCACGATTTCAACACTTTCCCCACCAAAAAGTGGAGATGTTGCTTTAAATTTCAAAAGCATGATATAATTATTTAGCATACCATTTAGCATTACGATAGATCGCATGTTGAATGTAAGGAAAGTCTTCTTAAAAGAATATTCCTCTTTTACATTTGATGCCAGAAATGCATTAATAGATTTGATTGTTCTTTAGTTTACAAAGTACCTTAAATAGTTTTTGTTGGAAGCTTAATGGAAATGCAGCTGGTAGATTAGATGTTTTTCCCTCGTCTCACAAGTTTTAGTAAGTTTTGTTTATCTTTTAAATTTAGATGACCACATTGGTTCAGCAAGACTCCCCAGATTTTCGGATAAACCTCAGATGCCGTTCACTGAAGCATTCCTGAACGAAGTGTTCCGTCATGCTTCTTATATCCCTTTCACCATACCTCACTGGTAAGATAGAAGTTTAATTTGCCTCATGTTAGTGTTTACGATGTATGAAGTGTTGATAAAGCTTCCTAGTAATCTTTTACTCCTCAGTACCACAAGAACCACCACCCTGAATGGGTATTTAATTCCCAAAGACATGTGTATCTTCATTAACCAATATCAGGTCAATCATGATGTGTAAGTAACAGCAATGAAATGTATTTTGCTATTAATTGATTTGATGCTCTGTCAAGTTAGATGTTTAAGTTCTGATGTCTGATTTCTCACTGAATCAGTGATCTTTGGGGTGATCCAGAAACATTTCGCCCCGACCGCTTCCTGGATCCGTCTGGGCAACTTAACAAGGACCTGATTGAGAAGGTACTCCTGTTCAGCATGGGAAAGAGGCGATGCCTTGGTGATGGATTTGCCCGTCTGGAGATGTTTGTCTTTCTCACCACTCTGCTTCACGGGTTGCGGCTTGAAAATGTTCCAGGACAGAAGCTTGACATGAGCACAGATTTTGGTCTGACTATGAAACCTCGTCCATTTAGGATTACAATCTCATCAAGATTTTAGATATTAGATAGAGCACCTTTCATTCTGATCTAATTCTCCAGTTTTTGACAATTGTGGTAAAAAAGAGAGAAACAAGGAAATTTGTTCATTAAGTGAATTGTATTGAGTAGTATTTGGTGAATAACTGTCAATATTCAGAGGTCCTCTGTGCTTGTAAATGTATCAATGGGTTTCAGCCTCCCATTTGATCAAATAGGGCCTGCACTTATCTCAGATAATTACTCTAGGTGGTCATTGAGTTTGTGTAGCTTCAAGTAATACACTGTCAAACTAATTTATAAACTCCCATGTCTAAGTACCCCTATAGAATTACACAGGACATTGAGTGCAACACAGTGCAAAATAGTTTAGAAGCTACGAAGAAACTTGTACAGAAACCTTTCAGTACTCATCAAAATGTAGACCTTAAGTAAAAAAAGATAAGCTCAGGACAGTTGATCTTTTAAAGTAGAGGTTGACCTGAAAACGATGGACAGTCAGTGACCACTGGAAAGCGAGCTGTTGCTTGGACATACCTGCGTGCTCATCTTTGCAGAGAATGCAGGATGAATGGGACCACACAAAGCTAACACAACGTAATGCTGAAGTACATTAAAATGAATAACTTAATACACTTTTCAACCACTTTATTAAAATTATTGGATAGATATGATTATTGATTTTAAATGTTTTATTAATGATAATGATATTGATGAAAAAATCTGGTCGTAAATGATCAACTTAAGAACAAAGTATCATTAAGAACATCTTGACTCTGGTTGTCAATGCATACTCTCATTTTTTGTTCATGTTTTTGATGCAGAAGTAGTGGAGCAAGTAATGAAAAAAGAAAAAAGGTGAACACTGTCCATATCAAGATTTTCTTAAATGCTCTGGACATAGTTGAGGTAAAAGCTTGTATCTCTATTAGTATATGGTAAAAAACTATGCAGTCCACTGAATAAAAAAACAAAACATTCTTACTAAGTTGGATTGTATGGATTGCTTTTTTCAACTGGAAAGCAAAAGGGAAAAGAAAAGGACACCATGGTACGGTCTTCACATACCAACACATTTCAAGAAACAATATTATAGTAATTTTTTTCAAATGTTTTTTCACATAGTTTTTTTTCGTATACTGTACATTCGTTCAGACCGGAACTGCCTAAATAAGTCGAATGGAAGCATCTTTGACCTCAAGGTTTCTTCAGACTTAAGGCCTTTCAGAGCTGAAGCCTGAAAAGTTACTGCTAGTTACTGCCAGAACCTATAAAGATTTCTGGGCCTCTGGATGCCAAAAAACTCTAATTGGACCCACGTTAGAGTCAGAGTTTCACACTGGAGATCCAGAGGACATTCAGAACCAGAAGAAAGAAGTCAAGAGGTTTCAACATGGAGGAGATTTTGGAAATATGGATAGTTTCTTTTTGTTCCCATGGTGTCTGATTCTCTTGTTTTCCATCAGAGTAACCATTAAACATAATTTCTTCCCTCTCAGGTTGCAGTCGGCAGCCGAAAGCGAGCTGTTGAGCTGCTGATAGAAAGCATGTTGAAGCATTGCAGCATAAGCTAACTATAAAGAGATTGCCTGAATTACCCATGTGTGTTTCGCACATAGATTTAAGGTTAGGTTAATCACTTTTAATTGTAAAAATGCTGTATTGCTGCACACAGTTGTGTTATCTTAAAACAATCAATATTTGCCATCTCAAAGTGCTTTAATTAACAGAACTCACAAGGAGAATGAGTTCAGACTGCCCCCCTCCATGTACTCTTGGTAGCTCACAGTGGCTTTGTTTCTCACTTTGTTCTAGTCCACCGACTCCCAGTATGAAGTAAACTGTGACCCCCCCAAAGAATAACAAATCCTGGACAGCATGTGCTGAGAGGCCTCTGATTTAAAGCAGCCAATAAAACATAGCACGCAAAGTTAGGAATCATGGCTCTAGTGTGGCGTAACAAACAGGACCATTCGTCGGGCCCACAGTATAGATTAGGAAAGTGTGATAATTAAATTTGGGCCCAGTTGCAGGCAAAAGATCCCTAATCAGTGCTAACATGTCACCCAACAACAGAACAAGCCTGGAGAGAGGCAGTAATAGGCCAAAAAATCCCAGAATCCATCTCCCATGACTACTCAGTAAAAGTTTTGTCTTTTACACAGAAACATACACATGAAACATTGCTCTGTTAACATTTAGGACTGCATAAAATGCAATCTGAAAGTATATATGGACATATTGGACGTTTAATTTATCAAGCATAATTGGGCCATTAAAACGCTCTCATTCTGCAAGTACAAAAGAAGTGCAAACTCAGTGACCGACTGACTTGCTATTTGGCAGTTTAGCTACACATGGGGCCCTGTTTTGGAGGTGACTCATTCTGCGGACTCATCTACACAAGACCCATTAAGAAATAGCACGCAATGCCCTGAAATGAACCGTCAGTGGCCACGTTGGGATTTCACTCCTCCTTCCATGGTGTAAAGTGAAATATGTAAAGTACTTCACATGTAGAGTTAAAAAAATCAGGTTAGTTCAAATGTCCCCTTCTTCCACAGTCTGTCCAGACTTCAGCTTCATAATCACCTATAAGAAATGAGGAAACCCAACAGTGGGCATTATAGTGACATCATCATCAGTGTTATATGGCAGATCAAATTATTCTTGTTGGAGAGAGTACATCAATATACATTGGCAAGACTGACAGTAACAGATTGCACTGGTAAGCACCTCTTTCAGTTGTGCAATCTCTTTGCTTTCCACGTTTCTCTGAGCGTTGTTCGTTATGGCCTTCACTCTTGTTGCATAGCTGCGAGATTAAGCAGGTTCAGGCGTCATTCGATTCTTTGTTCCTAGTACAGTACATAACAACAGCTGAATATTTGAGACACATTTTTTTACATGAGAGAAGTGAGCGTCTCATCGAGATTGTATTCTGTAGGCGAAATGTTGACGATCATGAGGGTCTTAGCATTTCCACCCAAAGAGTCCTGCATCACCTAAGAGAGGTGAGAAGCACAGTTTAAAAGCATAATGTACGAAAATGACAAGTTGTTGTGCTATGCAATGTCTCACCATCTAAAAAGTTGCTATTATTGTATTGTCAGAGTTGCCTGCTTTTTATTGCTACCTGTGTGAGTTTGCTGTTCCTGTACGGCACATGGGGCAGCTCGGCAGACAAGGCTGAAATCACGTCCCCTAAGGCACTCAGAGATTTGTTGATGGAATTAGCCTCCTACAAATTGGGGGAGATGAAGCCATGTGATACCTGTCCTTACAGTTATCTTTCAATGTCTAGATTGTTCTAGGAGTCAATAGGACATGAGCTAACCTTTAGCTGGTGGTCCTTGGCACCAGTCTTCGCTGCCCTCTCACTACCTGCCAGATCCACAAGGCTCAGCTTCCCACTGCTTATACTCCCATTAGTGAGATTTCTGCTCTCAACCATGATGCCGACAATAAGATGGGAGCGGGAGCTTTCCACATTCATCTCTTGAGAAACACATATTACCACAATTCTTGATATCGAATTATGGAATTGAGTTCACTGTGACTTACTGAGTTCAGACTCAAGTAGACCTTCCAAACAAGCAACAGTGATCAAAAGCATTATTGTTGCATGGTCAGATATTATGAAACAGTGCTGCTTATCTTATCTTCTTACAGTATACTCATTCTCTCTCACTCACCATTCAGTCAAGTAATTACATTCATAGTTGCATCACACTAACTGCAATAACAGGATTAATCCAAACCATTTAGTATGGTCCTGTTTTAAGTGGGTGAGCTTTTCGACGTCAAGAACTCACTAGTGGCAGAGATGTGGCGGTTGGCGCAGGCCTGCTGAAACAGAGCATAGAGCTCCTGAGCACTGGAGGCTTCCTTTGTCTCTGCTCCTTGGGCGAACACAACCCCCTTTCTGTTTCTTTTGATCTCCACCCGCCTGGGCTGGCTGTTAGGCCGGGTCTGTGCATGGGCCTCACCGGCCTGGCTCACAAAGAGGTCCTGCAACCTGTCATTGTACAGCTCCAGCATATAAGCTGAAACCTATTTTGAAATAAAGATGAACATGAATCAGGAAGCAAAAACAGGAGGGAGACAAGAGAATAGTGATGATATTATGTTCTCATTATAAATAGTCTTTTATGGCGGCAGTGCATTGTATGCTACCTTAAAGTCAAACTTTGAGCTGTTCTCCTGCATGATGTCAAACATGGCATTAAAAGATCTGGGCATGATTCCTAGCTTTTTCTGATCCTTATCTCCCACCATGGTGAAGGTCTTCCCTGAGCCTGTCTGGCCATATGCAAAGATGCAGACATTGAATCCATCAATGACTGACTGGATCAGCCTGTTAGAGAGATATTCTCTGAGTGGGAGTAGATCAAAACGTACATGAAAAGGGCTTTTTAGATCTTTGTGAGTGATCTCCCTCACCTGTTAGTGTCTTGAAACAGATCTTCCTGAGAAGCTTCAGCACTGAACACTTTGTCAAACTGAAATTCTCTGAGCCCACGATGAGTTTCTACTGTGACTGAGTAATCATCCAGTTTATTAACAACGATGGCCCCACCCTGCACTGCTTCACTTCGGTTCACTGGACGAATTCGACAAAACACTCTAATTTTTCCTGTAGGAATGAGGAACAACACAGGTGTGACATGTTTGAAACTTGAAAACAGTCTGACCTACTCTAAAACCACTCAAACAAGGTACCTTTCATGTCTTCCACCATATTGTAATATTTCTTCCTCATTGTCCTCTCTGAAGTATAGCTCTCGACTATTTTCTTTTTCTCTTCTTTTTCTTGTTTCAACTTAAAAGAAAAGCACAACAAACAGCGGTGAAAGTGAAGACTGAACTCACTGAATGTGTTTATATGTGGTTCTGTTCTGGTAATAAAGTACATACATGCAAAGGAAAAAAAACAGAGATGATAAAGCTCACTTTCCAGACATTTGGGCTCCTTTCTAGCATCTGTATATGAATACCAGAAACTTTGAGCTATGTGATAAAATACAAACCTGATCCTGTAGCAAGAGAAGCTGCTGACCGACACTCTTTATTCCACCTGTGCTTTGGACTGTTCCTTTTCCCAGGATTTCCTCCAGCTCTGTGATTTCACAATCTAAGCATGCATGAAATCTTAACCACGGATACCAAGTGGTACAGTATCACATAAGGAGCTAAATGAAGTAAGACCATCATGCTGTTGATGCATAGTTGGTTTATGAAAGCTTTACTATTATTGATAAATACCTTACTATTATTGATAAATCATAATTCCATGTTGACATATCACAGTTATGTTAGGTACGAAACTTTTGTGAACGCTGTCATGTAGTTACCACCATTTGCTGAAATCAAAGTAACCAGGAAAATAGATATTTACCATTTACTGATGGGCTTTCACCTGATTTGATACATTTTAAAGCTATTTGAGAGACTTCATATTCCCTCACTCTTTCCCTCAGGGATGACAGAACTGAGTCCAAACCACCGGACCTGTAAAAAAAAGGAGTAAATCTGCTTTCACACAGTGAAATGCAGCTCATCTTAATGTGCAGTTTTGATATCAGGAACTTATTTCAACCACTGAAAGGTCATGACTATTTTTCTAACTGGTTACATGATCTCTAACCCTTCCTGGTCTTTTGCCTTTTCTCTGTCGTTGCTGTCCCCTTTCCCATTCAGGAGGCGGCTCAGTTCATCTCTGGCTTCATTCAGAGCAACTCGATTGTCTTCAGTCATCTGATTCAGAAGAGCTCTGGTCTCAGCCACTGCATTACAGATTGCGTGAGACTGGAGTTGAGAGAAAAAGACAACAGGGTGGGCGAAAAAGGGATTCATATTTGAAATAATTCATGTTGGAAAATGCAGTCACTTTCCCTCATTTCTGATCAGCACCTTGTGTATGACAGCAGGGAGCAGAATGCTGCAGGGGGGCTGTGGGACAGCAGGTGTAGCTCCTCTCTCTGCCTCCATTAGATCAGTGAGCTCCCTCTCCCTTTGATACAGACTCTCCTTCAGTTCCTCCAGACGGGCTTTAGCCCCCTCCAGTGGGTGGCCTGTGTCATTATAGGCCTGAGCACACGCCACGGAACAAAAAAGGTCACTGAGTTGTGGTGTATGTTTTAGATGACTGGACATACCCATATATTACTGTTGCTTCCATCTGAGAACAGAAGAGCGTTTTCGAATATGTCGGATATGCTTTCAGAAATTTAGATATATCTTCAACATATCAACATTTAGTAAGTGGGCTTCTCTTGCTTTGTTGGCTACTTTGTTGTCATGGCAAGTTCTTTGAACTCACCACAGTTTTTTGTTGAGCTGTGAGTCTTTTGTTCCCGGGGTTTTCATTGTCCACTGCAACTTCCTGCTGCTCACTTGATGACACCATCAACATTCCTTGGACTTTCCCAATTTCTTGTCTGGCCATCTGCAGCTCCTGTAGTGCTGTTTGGTGTTACATGGTACATCCATTATGCACAAGGGCGAGATACTCTGCAGCCTTCTCACCTATTAACAAATTCTGCTACACTCACTTGAGGCCTGGTGGCACTGCATGACGTCAAACTTGTTGGAGAACAGCTCCAGCATCTTGCTCTGATTAGATCAAATTAGGAAAAAAAATCTCAATGGTGGCCACAAGAGTGTGCTCCAGTACAGACTGATTTCCAACCTTTTCTCTGTGCCACTGCACGGCCTCCTCTTTGCTTCTCTCCTTCTCAGCTTTCTGCTCCTCCAGCAACTTCTCAATTTGAACTGTCAAGCACTGACACATGCAATTCGATAAAACATAGCAATAAAATAAACTATGCTGTGTATTTGACATGAGATAGGATCAGTCGAATTATTTCAGTAAGCCTGCCATAGGAAAGTTTCAAATGAAAATTTGACAAAAGGTGGATCTGTATTCAACAAATTCTTTGACATATTAGTGACTGACCGCCTCTTTCTTCTCCCAGTCTGCCTTATTCTTCTCCACCTTCTCTCGAAAGATGTCAAGGAATCTCCGCAGAGTGTTCAGCTTGTTCTGATAATGAGATCTGACCCTCTGCACAACCCACGTCTGATGAAACACACAATGTGTGCTTCGTGACCATGTCGTGATGCACACTTAGAGGCTCACACACCTCTTTACCTGAGACTCCCGTGCCGTGATCTGAAAGTTTTCTTCTAGCTCCTGGACCGTCTCCAGGTGTCTCTTCTTCATTGCCTCCATGTCCTTGGATATCTGTTTGTATGTGCGTGCAACACACATGTAGGAGTAGATGCACAAAACTGCATCTGCATATCACGATGCTGGTCAAATGCCTTCAAGGAGAACCATGTGAGTGTGAGTGAGTACACAACACAGCGTCTCACAGTGACTTCATTGTGTGTTAAAATAAAAAGCTGAGCATAACAGAAACTCACATGTCTGGACAACATTTATCATTTGCTGTTAAATAAGACAAAAGAAAAAGGTTGTTTTGGTCAAATACATGGGATGTAAGGTTAGATGTGATATAGGATTGTGCAGATATGTTGCTGTGTGACATCCTGTACTCGTTCTGGGCTGCACTTCTGTGTGGATGCTTATTATTTTACCTGAGCAATGCAGAGTTCAGCAGACACGTACGGGATGTAGATCTTGGCCTCCTGTGACTTCTCAGATTCTTCTCCCTGTTGCACATCTCTTCTAACTGGCAGCTGAGATTCAGATGGGCCTGCAGAAATAACAAGCTGAAGCTGCAACTAATAATTTACTTCAGAGAAGAAGCTTAGCGACACATCACCTCTGGCAAACAATTCTTGGCTGAGCCTCTGTACCTGTTTTTTCTCATGCCATCATTAAACCACGCTTCTGTCATGTAAGTGAACTGATTCTAAAGCATTTACTTGAATTAAAAGTAAACATAACTTAATAAATGTAATTACCCTTTGAAATATATAGTACTAAAGGCTGTAAAGTACAAAGTATTCAGAAGTTAAAAAAAAACTAAATATTAAGTGTTCCCCAACACTGTTTTTATTGGTTATGTAATGTAACTTTCTAAACAGACCAAATGTGAAGATGCCCCTCCCCACTCAGGCAGCACAGACAATTACTCACATTATTCTTCCATGAAAATATAACGTTACTACATGTTTTTCAGCACCTTGGTTGACCTCCTGTTGTTTGAGCTTCTGTCGGTCGGTGCCAATCCAACGTCTGATCGCCGTCCACCTCTCAGCCCACCCAGTTTTGGGATGGACAACTGATTGAATGGTTAGACACACAAGGATGGATCATTGGAATCATTTTAATGAGCTGAGAGACAGAAAAGGGACATTCTACGTGTATGTCAGTGTACGGCAGCTGTTTGATAACCCTCACCTAGATCATTGAAATGTTACAGATATACAGAACCTTTTTTTTGGTTCTACCTTAATCTTACATGATAGAAAAACCCAAAGAAGGTACACTATTACTGCAGTCAATTGATAAATAAGAAGTAAACATTCAAATATGTTTACTTGTGTTTATTGTAATCAACACAATCATAGCTTTTTGGTCCTGAAATTTGTTAATCATTCCTCTGGCTTTGTTGTTGTTCAATGCATAAATTGGTTTGAATTTTAAAGGTAAAATCAAATATACAAAAACAGAAAAACAGTCAGAAAAAAATTATTAAAGATAAAGTCATCCAGTCCCTGACTGAAAAAACGTGTTATATACTTGCTGTTAGTTTATGAGACATTTATGATTAATTTATTTGCACTTACATACATAGTCGTGTGTAAAAGAAAACACGTAAATCTCAATGATGTAATCTGATTTTATTCATAATAATTATAACATCTTATACATCTTTATTGATATTATGAATGATGGGTTTGCAGTTTAATAATATACATCTTTGAATATTGCACTCAAAATTAAACAGTTTTAGGTTTCTTGTTAGCTAGGAGGTTATTCCCGGTTTAAATTTGCCCTCAACTGGCTGCTTTTTTTATTCAAAACACTGACTCGTTCGGTGAAATGGCCCCGTTTGAATATTTAATCATTTTCTGTCTCTTGCATCCCCATCCATACCCATCCCACACCCGCCCTTCTTTGTTTCCTCTCACTGGAATGTGGGCGTGCCGTCATGCTGTTACTTTCTTCTCAGAAACACCTTTCAGTGGAAAGACAGAAATTATATCAGGAATAACAGGAAAAGTTGATAGGATGTGGAAATAAAGCATGTTCCTATGCTAACTTAGCTAAGAACGAACAGAGGGTGAATCAAAAGGAAGAATATTTAAAACAGAGCAAATTTAGGACAGTGCAGTTGTCTGACCTGATAAGTTTTCTCCATATGGTCCAAAGTGCGTGTTGTGAGTTACTGGACAGGGCCTGTC
This sequence comes from Menidia beryllina, assembly GCA_013363375.1. Lineage (NCBI taxonomy): Eukaryota > Metazoa > Chordata > Actinopteri > Atheriniformes > Atherinopsidae > Menidia > Menidia beryllina. The sequence continues at coordinate 5,029,156 of JABUIW010000162.1, read as the reverse complement.
CTCATTCAGCTCAGGTACTGTGCCTGGTAAGTCTTCCACTCTCTGCACTGGCACAGGAATACGACTAACCTGTGATGGCACCACTGGGTTTTCAGAAAAAGCAGACCTGGGGGTTGTTTCCCAGGCAACTACAAGAGAGAATGACACTCAGATGAACAAAAGGACCTCTGCATGCAGGGCCATGTGACGATGACAGCATGTGACACATCCATAGACTATTTATTGACTTTATATACAGCTTATGGCTGGACATGTGGAAATGTGAAAGAAGTGATAGATTGATTTTAACAATATATACTCAACTGGCAACAATAACAAAATGTTTTGTGAATTATTGGAAAAGTCACCTGGTCTATGAAAACATCAAGATGTTTTTGGCTGTGGTGGAAGCTACCATCCGTCTAAAGAAGTGTGTTTGGTTTCCTCCATTAGCAGATTTGAAATATGTGGCCAAATTGTCCAAATTTTGTTTCATCATAACATCAGACCAGATTTTTTAAATTCTCACAGACTGAGAGAACTTAAGACTTTAGATCTACTTAGGACTTTAGAGTTCTCTCTGATGGTAGCTTGGGTTGTACAGCACATTGAGAACAGTACATTAAAGGCACCTTCATACTGTGAGACCTTTCTCACTATCAGATAAGCATTGGAACTGAAATGTTGTAGAAAAAATGTGGCCTCGACTTTGCATCAAGGAAGTCTAAAGAAAGACAAGAAGTGAAGATGATAAAGGATCTGAATACTTAGTCTTTGTAGATTGATAATAAATACATTTGAATAATCTTTTCAATAAATGAGCAATCTTTTTATTTTATCTTTCAGTTATGTTACTCGGGAGGTATAACTCATAATGATAATTACTTTATTTATACAGCACCTTTAAATACTGGGTGGACAAACGAACAAAAATACTGAGGGTCCAACAGGAAGAGGACAGAATTTAGCTACAAAGAGAAAACCTTAAGGGCTCAATCACCTTTAGATTTAAGCCTCGACTCTGGATGAGCCAGTAGCCCCCGGGCTGAGGATCAGCATATCAGCTCATGAGTGGTTTTCACGTCCCAACTTAAGACTGGGAAAACTTTCTTATATGGAGGCTTATAAAACAAAAACAAAATATATATGCATTTTCTTGAGCTGCAGATGGAGTGCATAATTCTGCTGCCAAATGTGCATGAGTGATGTGTTTGCATGTGGATGAGTCAAAGTCTGGTTCATGTGGACCTGGATGGACTTCCTATCCAGATCTTAAACCTGCATGTGTGCCAGGAACAAAGTGTTATTTTCTCTGATGTGCTTACTGCTGCACAATGGAGGTAGCCAAGCAGCTGGAATATCTAAACCTTGTGGCACTTATTCTGTCTGCGTGTAGTGCATCTACTTTTGTCTTTAAAATAGAAATGAGCAACAAAGAGAACACAAGTATAGCCATTCATATAAATCCCAGTCAGAGGGAATGTGATGCGAGTTTGTTGCCAGTGGGTCGCCCACTTACGTGGCTTGGATGAAGGTGCCACAGCGTGATGCCTCCCCACTTTCTTTCCCAGGAAGGTTAGTGAATACGAACCATTTGAAGTTGTGGAGGAATACATGTTGTATTTAACTGTGTTACCTCTGATCTCGTGTTTGGTCTTCACTCAACTGTCCACAATCTGTAACAAAGAGTAAGTTAGACTGATTATCTAAGCCCTAGAAGATGAAAAAGGGTTTCTTCCTAGGCAATCATATGTCCAATAATAATTTCAGCAACGTTACAAAAACTTGGCAACCCCTGTAACTATTTGCAGATGTCAAAAAGCTCACATGGCAGATTCAATCAAGTGTAATCTGTTCTCAGTCTCTTCAATCATCTTTAAGCCACACATCTCTCGATGGAAAAAAAAGAAAATCACAACCCTTGATTTTATTCACCGAGTGACTGGCACATATTCACAAACACATCCACAAAATGGATGTGGATATATTCCCAAAGAATGCAATGCCCAGGTGATTCAATCACATTTTCTTTCAAAGCAGCAGTTAAAACAACCATTTCATTAAAAAAAGTTTAATTAGAAACAAATACCTGGTTCTTGGAGCAGATCAGATCCCCTCAGCGCGTCTCACTGCAGCTTGGGTGCTGCTTTGCTGACCAGGGCAAAACAGAGTTGATCCTGATCTCTAGGGAAACTAAACTCTCAACAGTCTTTAAATATTAAACCTGCCTAGATGGAGTTTCACCAGGTTCTGGCTTTAATAACACAGAGCCCTCTAGCAAAAAGATGCTCCAAACCATCCTCAGGTTTCCTGTGTGTATGATAGAGATTGTTACTTGATGCTTTGTGGCTCACACACACAGGTAGTTTTGACCCTCACTCCCTCTAGTTGGTGTCTCTTGCTTTTGTTTGCTTTTCTGGAAACCCCACACAGGTTTACAGCAGAAAAATAGGTCACTTGTATTCAGTCACCATGGAGTGTCAGGAAGGTCTTGAACTCATAGACAGCAATTTTGATCAATATGGACACACAGCCATTAAAGAGAATTTTGATTGTGTTGTGTCTATCTTGCCACAGATGCTCAATGCCAATGTTGCTTCTGCATCTGCTGCGTCTGACTATCACTGCACTATTCTGCCCTGTTGTTCTTGGCCAAGCTCTTCCCCAAGGATTTCCTCTCCTCTGTACACTCTTTTGGGACATTTGGAACACAGCTTGAGCATCTGTTTAACATACCGTACTTAAAGATAAATCCATCCTTGATACCACTTTAATGAAAAGACAGCTTTCCTCTAAACGTGTCTCAATCCCAGCCCTATTCAGACCACACTCCACTGTGAACGTTTGAATTGCTTAATATGGCAACTTTTCTGTCACTGACGGGCCTGTTAGGTTTTATTGTTCGGTGTGATCACAATGTCTGACTGTGTTAAAACCAATATCATCCAGTAAAAGCATCATTATCTTTCTTGGAAATCATTTTTGTGCGATGACATCTGCCGCCTGTTGAGAAATGTTGTTGTGTCACACCTAGCTTGTATAGTCATGACAACGCACCACACCTAAAAGTAAGTCTTACCTCATCACACCTGACCCTCTCTTTTGGAAGACTTTTAAGGTAAAAGTGCAATTGGGAAATATCTGCACTTACTTCAGAGTACTTATAGTTAGCCTAATCTGAAGAATACCTAAAGACTTGGAATGTGTACCAAATGTGAAATTTCAAATTTGAATGGTTAGGTACTCTTTAGCATATGGCTGTATGTGTTTGAATTAACATACTCTATTAGCACATTAAAGTCTGTTTAACGTTTATCTACTTTGCATACTACAACATTTATTGAGAAAGTGCCCTTAGTATTAAGGCAATATGCTGTTGATATGTTTAACCGCAATGATAGTATGGCCAATCATACTTTTCACATTTTCTAAAAACATAACAGGTGTGTAATAGTAATTTTGAAAAATGCTTAATGAGTTAAAGTATTAGTTAAAAGCACTAAAACTTTGGGTCAGATGTATTTAATTTAATTTCTTAAACTTTGGGGAATCATATTTTGAATTATAGTTATGAAATTATGCACTGTTAAAGGCAGTCATGATGATCTAAAAACCCAACCAGAAAAGGAAGGTATCACAAAAGGATTGTCAACACAAACTAGCCACCCCAGATGTCCCAGATGTAGGATATCCCCGTGATTTTCCATGAGATCGCGATTTTTATGAAGGATATGGATTTGGCAGCTTTTCAGCACATGTGTTCCAATATGCTGCGTGGCTGTTTGAAAGTTCTGAAGTTCACGCACCGGAGTCTGCCGTGCGTAAAGGACGGAGCGCAATCCAATGGCAGCCTTGGAGGGGTGTTTATGGGCTGAGCCGTCACTAGGTGGAGTTTAACTTGAGTATAAATGCACTCATTCTCAATCTGTAACTTTCCTGAAGCCACAGAAAGACTAACTTTTCCCCTCCGGACGCCTCTTGGTAAGTTTTCCATCTGTTACCGATGAACTGAAATCTGTTCTCGTGCGAACTCTGAGATTTTTGCGAGTTCATTTCTTCTGGGCAAAACTGTAAATCTCGTCTACTGATGTAGCGTACAAGGGTGTGGTTGGGGCAGTAAAAGACTGTTTGGGCGTCAGAGTTGTTGAGATGATTTTATAACGGCAATTATGGGGGTTGTTAGTATCAGCTGGTGCAGCAGTTCAGAATAAAAACATACATTATTTCCAAGGCAAAATCGTGTGTTCATATCAGAGGGTGTGGGTGTGGCTCACCAGTCTAAATGTTGAGGCAATGACTGAAAACCCCCTTCTATACACCTCAATAAGTATATTGTTGTGTCTGTCCCTCAGTTAGACAAAGTTTTTAAGTTGGTAGATGACCTTTTTCAAGCAAAATCAATAAATGAGCAACCTTTTTAAATTATTCTAGAGCCATTTAGGGAAGTTGGTAGCTGTTTCTTTTTTCAGATACATTTCTGAACCGCAGTTGCTCCTTTTTTTCGTACATGATTTTATTTTTCTTCCTTAACTTATCTTCTCCTTTTTCAGACAAACACCAGCTCTCTCACCATGTCTTTCATCCAAGCCTTCTTGCAGCAAACGGTCTATCTGGGGATGCCAGATGAGTCAGTACGTAGCTCTGTATTTGTGTTCCTGTTACTAAGGCCTGCCAACTCGTTTTTTCCCTTTTTTTTCTCTTCCTGTGGTATGCTGGGGTGGAAAGAATGATCAGGCTGACAGGGAAGGAGGCAAGGAGAGAAGCTAGGAGATAGTGAGGGAGGATAAGGAATTACTTTAAAGGTGAAATATGAAAAAGAAAGGGAGGAAGCAGAGCTAAGAGATTAGATGAAAGTTGCTGCTAAAGAGAGTTTAGGCTGTAAAGGTTCTGAAAATGATTACTGCTTGGAGTGTGTGACTCAAACAGGAATTTGTGCCCCTCCCTTTATAAACCCAGCACACTCAACAAAATGCAGCTTCTCCTTTCCCTGGTGGCTTAAAGTGAACTCGGGGCAAGTTGCAAAAGGTTTGCCCTGCATGATTTTAGGGTGAGCTCTTTAACGCCCCCGTTTGTGTTTGGTTCTGTTTTACAGTGGTGTGTCCAGGGATTTTAAACATCAGTCATGAGCTCTGAGAAAATAGCGCAGGACAGGCCACTTTTCAAATGGGATAACCTGTTGCAAATATGTTCATATTAGTGTCTTGTACTTTTTAAAACTCAGGTATTGGTGCAGGGAATGGAACTGATAAAATTGTCTCTGCAACGTAGCACCTAAGGAATTTGAAAAAAGTATTTACAAAGCACACACTTATCTACACTTTCTTGCAGCTCTTAAAGAACGAGGGAACGGTGACTGCAGCTCCCAATTTCAGCCCTAGTGGAGATGCAGCAGTCCTGGAGAAGGCCATCAAGGCTAAAGGTAAACCTCAGCATGTGGGAACATGTTTTGGCCATTCATGGCAGCTTTCCTTTTAAAGAACATTTGCTGTTGTTCTGCTAAGACTGGGGACATCCTCTGCTGGTTGCCATGTACCGTTACAGTGTGTGGTGTTGGTGTCCAAAGTAGCTCATTCCATTCTGAACATCTGCACACCTCTGGGGGGCCTCGCCTTCAAGTAAATACACTGTCATGTTGATTCCGAATGACAATTAGTTGTTCTGCTCAATCAATCTGCAGGTGTGGATGAGAACACCATCATTGAAATTTTGGTCAAAAGGAGCAATGAGCAGAGACAGCAAATCAAAGAGGCTTATCAGCAGGCCAGTGGCAAGGTAATGGCTGTCCACAGGAAGATCAAGAATTCCTATAATTGTCCTCCAGTGGTTGTAATCTACATGTGAACACGCATACTGAAAGCTACATCATCGCCTTTTAGCCTCTGGAGTCAGCACTGAAAAGTGCTCTTAAAGGAGACCTGGAGGATGTGGTGCTGGCTCTGCTGAGAACACCTGCCCAATACGACGCCCAGCAGCTGAAACTGGCCATGAAGGTATCAGGAACAAAAAAAACACACATCCCACCCAACATCAATAGGGATATAAATGTTTGAACTTCTCAAACCACTGTAAATCAGTGGTACTGGAAGTGCTCTTTAATGATTGCTTTGGTCTTATCATAGTTATTTTTGGTGTATAATATCATCCACCCACTTCCACATATTCACCCATTGTTTTTTCTTAATGTGAGATTAAGATCTGCTTGACTTTCTCTTGTAAGGGAAAAATACCAATCATCATAGATGTGCCTATTTAAATGAGACTCGTGTACTCAAGTACATGTGTTCATCTATCTCTCACTGCATCCCTGTCTAAGGGTCTTGGAACAGATGAGGATACTCTGATAGAGATTCTGGCTTCCAGAAACAACAAACAGATCCTGGACATAAAGAAGGCTTACAAGGACGGTGCGTGCCAACAACGTTTATACAGCAGCTCTCAGTACCAGTGTTTGCTGATATTGTAGTTTCACACGAGACAAAGGAAACGTACAGTCTCGGGAACTTTTGACCGAAATAAGAAAAGCCTTTTTATAGTGGGAGGTAACTTTTTCTATTTTTGCTTTAAGAATACAAGAAGGAGCTGGAGGAGGACATCAGATCTGACACCAGTGGTGAATTCAGGACTGCCCTACTCACACTCTGCAAGGTGCACATGTGTCTCCACCTTCTTTATATGTGCTTTTTTTTTTACTCGGTCGTCACTCTCTGTCTGAGGGAAAGTTTACTGTAATTAACCATTCAGCCACAATACCAGGACACTGTTAAGACTTAGGGTGACAGGACACTCCCTACTGTAAGCTGGCAGTGGTTTGCGAAAGATTAACTCGCTCCTCTGACACACAATCACTTTTACACACATCTAGGCATTTGGAAAAAAATGAACATGTTTCAGACTAAAAAAGAAGGCTGGCTGTTATTTGTCACAATAAATCGGCTGCCGAACCTCTATATGTGACAGGCCAGCAGGACAGAGGGAGTCAGTGAGCAGCTGATTGACAGTGATGCCAGGGCTCTGTACGAGGCTGGGGAGGGGAGAAAGGGCAAAGATTGCTCTGTCTTCATCGATATCCTGACCACCAGGAGCGCTCTTCATCTCCGCAAAGGTTTAATAACTTTCCATTGAGTAAAGTAAAGTCGGTTTATTACTTTTTTGTCTTAGTCAGATACAACACTCCTTTGGTGTTTTTTTTTTGTCTTTCAGTATTTGAAAGGTACTCAAAGTACAGTAAAGTGGATGTGGCCAAAGCTATCGACCTGGAGATGAAGGGAGATATTGAAAGTTGTCTGACAGCAGTAGGTAAGGGCAGATGCTTAAACCGTAACATTATTAAATGAAAGTCAAACCACCATAGTGTGCTCAGGCTGGACTCAAACTTGAACGTTCATTTTAACTCACTACAGTGAAGTGTGCTGGAAGCAGGCCGGCCTTTTTCGCAGAGAAGCTCTACTTGGCCATGAAGGTACACTACATGTGAACGACCTCACACAAGCATACCCAAACCAAACCTACACACTCCCACTGATGTTGGACCTTCTGTGACACCTCTGATCTCATTAGGGCAAGGGCACTCGGAAAAATATCCTGACTCGCATCATGGTCAGTCGCTCTGAGATTGATATGAAACGGATCAAGGATGAGTACAAGAAAAACTACGGCAAAACACTCTACCAAGAAATCCTGGTATGTAAACATATATCAATAATGGCAGCAAATATGTGTTTTCAATGATTTTTTTGTAAGAATTAAGCATTCCTTGAAAAAAAAAAGAATTAATGAAAGATTCTCATTTTTCTCCTCAAGGATGACACAAAAGGAGACTATGAGAAGATCCTGCTTGCTCTCTGTGGTGGTGAGAACTAAAAACATGCCACTGGGATCAAAGTTCAAAAAGCCCATGACTGTCAGAGATGTGGTAACTTGACCTCTATCTCTTGTCCCAACTTGTGCCTCGTGCACTCGAGGAGATCCGGCAAGTCCTCTGTCTTTGTGACGGTCATGACATTTAGCAAGCTTCACATGGAGTTAGTGCTGCTTCAATGTACAAGTTCTTTACAGGCAATTCTGTTTGTATGCCAAAGAATTCAGTAAATATCTGACCACATGTATGTTACTGGACTTATGCTCTGCACCAGCCTTTTTTCTGATGCTAAAGATGCTGAAGTCAGTTACAACAGTGCTGCTGATTTATACAGATCACCATGTACCAATATTATAGATGTAGTCTTACCCTTGAAGGAGCTTTCACGTCTGCGAATAAATGCCTTTTTAAAGAAATGTTGTCCAAATTGTCCTCTACATTTGGCACATGCAAATACACCACAGTCACAGAATAACTAATCATTCACATACATTGTAAATGACTTGCATTTGTATTCTGAGCAGGGCTGCACGGTGGTGTGGTGGTTAGCACTGTCGCCTCCCAGCAAGAAGGTTCTGGCTTCAAGTCCCAGGGGACCCTGGACCTTTCTGGGTGGAGTTTGCATGTTCTCCCTGTGTCTGCGTGGGTTCTCTCTGGGTTCTCCGGCTTCCTCCCACAGTCCAAAAACCTGCATGTTAGGTTGATTGGAGATTGGGGAAAATTGCCCTTAGGAGTGAATGTGAGTGTGCGTGGTTGTTTGTCTTAATGTATCTCTATGTGGCCCTGCAATGGACTGGCGGACCGTCCAGGGTGTACCCTGCCTCTTGCCTGTTGACCACTGGGGTTCTACGTGCGACCCCATCAGGGAATAAGCGATATTGATAATGGATGGATGTAGTATGAGCACAAATATTTGCAAATAACTTTTTATATTTTTCAGAAACAGACAGACAAACATCAAAGTCATAAGGATGTGTCTCATAGTTAAACATTGTTTTAAAGCAGAAAGCATGAAGGAGTGAATGATGAATAATCCACTTGTTTAGTCAGTTGAGTGATAAAATATGGCAATCACAAGTGTCACAAGTACATCAGTTCAGCTGCTTCGTGTACTCTTATTTGACACCTGAAATGCAATATGATTTTTAAATAATCTAAAAGGAATAAATACACAGATTTATTAAATGTGATGTATCAACAGTCACTACATCCTAATCTAACATTACTTTCGCTGAAACAAATTAAGTGTCTCGTGTGAATACTCATTTTGCTGCATTAGACAGTTCAGTATAATATTCAAGTTTATCTGACAATCTACAGGACTTGATCTGAAATACAATTATCAATCATGTTTTCTTTGGCTAGGACAAGGAAGATATGCAAGCTGGTAAATAAAGTTGCAAATACCCCATCAAATATAATTGTAAATACATATTGTAAATCAAAGCGTGGTGGATTGATTTGGAATATTATCAATAATGGCAGCAATACTCATAAAATTACAAAGATGCCTCCTTGATTGAACTGTAAAAACTGTTCTGGCTAAGGAGAAATTGTGAATTTTAGGATAAAGGTTAATCCATAAGATGGCAGTATCAAAACACTAGTTGTACTGGCTACTCTAAATAAATGAAAGAAGAAGAAAAATGACCCTGTCGTGGGCATCTCTGCTTTGCCGTCTGCAAAGGGGGATTGCTATCATAGAACCTGGCAACTTCATAGCTTGCCCAGCCCACATCAGTAAACAAGCGGAGGACTGTCAACTGTAAGCTCCCGCCAGGATAACCAACGTTATTCTCAATATGCTTCTCACAGCAAATGTTAAACAACTTTTTAATGCTTTTGAGATGCTTCAATGCGACGAATGATACTGACATGCATTGTAAATATGTATACACCTTCATTAAGTACTTATAGCATGGCGAAGAGCTAGCTGGCTAACGAGGCTCGAGATGGTGTGGGGAATGACAGTTGTTCATTTGAATTTGACAAATTAAATGGATTTGTCATAATAAACATTAGATACAGGAAAGCCAGGGCTATATTGATACTGCAGAGGTTTATTAACGTTTGAGTCTGAGTGGCCTTTGCTTCCTGGTTTAACGTTACCGGTAACTGAGCTGCTCAGAGAAGCAGTGCAACGGAAGGAAGGTCTCAGCCTTTTAAGGCAGCATGTGTGAGGTGCCGATACATTTAGCCACCCGGCATTTCACACGATTAATTTGTAGGTTCAATTGCACTCAATTACGCATTCAATTACGCCTATTTTCATACTTCTCTATCTTGTGTTTCAGCTCATCTGGGTCAACCAGTTTATTTAAAGTCCTCCTCAATAAAAATGACAGCAACCTGACCCATGGACCACTGCGGAGTCTGCTCAACCAGAGGATTATTTGTGGAGTTAGATCATGAATGACAAACTCGTCTTCCTGGGCTTGCTGTACTTCGTCCAGGGCATTCCCTATGGTCTCCAGTCCTCTCTGCTTCCTGTCTACCTGCGCGGAGCCGGCCATTCTCTCACCCGCATTGGTTTCACTAAGATCCTGTACTTTCCCTGGGTACTCAAAGTCCTCTGGGCTCCTTTGGTGGACCGATTTGGTACTAAGCGTCGCTGGCTGGTGGGGACAGTGACGGGGCTCGCTCTGACATGCCTCACCAGTGCTGCCTTGGCCCCGGAGGCACATATGTGGGGAGTAGCCGGAACTCTATTGGCAATGAACAGCCTGGCCTCTGTTCAGGATATTGCTGTGGATGGGGCTGCAGTTGGATTATTGAAAGGAAGAGGTGAACTGGGGCTTGGTAACACTGCCCAGGTTGTAGGCTACAAGGCAGGTTCTGTCTTTGCTGGAGGTGGGCTTCTGGCTGTGATCGATGTAGCTGGATGGAGCTGGATGTTTGTGCTGCTGATGTTTGTGTATGCAGGCGTAGCTCTGTTTGTGTGGGGGGCCCCTGTGCTGGATGATGAAGGTTTAAAGGGACAACAGGCAGATGGCAGCAGGAGGGGAGGACAGGCGACCGATGCTGTTCGGCCATGGAGGCTGTGGAGGAAGTTACTGGCAGTACCTGGCACACCGTGGACTGTCCTCTATGTGCTCACATACAAACTGGGTAAGTCTGAGAGGAGAAAAAAAAACTAGCTCTGTCTTAAGAATAGACTCATGAACGTTGTCTGTGCATCTTATTAGTAATACGTACTTTTGTTTTGTTTTAAACAAATATTGGGTTAATCTGCTCTTTGTTTCTTTCTTTCTCCTGTACACATCACTGTTTCAAAGCACTATTGCTTGGTTACTGCTGTAGTCCACTGCTTTATGATTGTAAAAATTATCACTCTCACCCAAAAATACCAAACATTGTTTTTTATCATGGCTTGGTGAGTTTGATATACATTTAAGATAAGAGTAGATTCTTAAACTTCTTCAAACTAGCTTGTGATTATCTTTAACTGACTAATATCTCTATTTGTTTGTTGACTGAATTCAAATGATCACAAACTACTGTAAAATAAAAATGTTAAACCACATAAATACTGAACTAGATATTTTGCTGGTTCTTCCTCATGGATGTGGGGGACACATTTTGCTTTATGGTTGAAGGTCAGAAATAGAACTCCAATAACAATCCATTTAGTTCCACTTTGTCCTCTTCATGTGAAACCCTGAGATCACCACTAGATGTCTCTGTTGCTGTTTTTAATAAGTACTGAACTCAGGAGTGTGTTGGAGAAGTTTGGTGTGCCATATTTTGGAGGTGATTTATTCTGCCCGTGCAGGTCCGTTTTGCAGACTGTGAATCACAAATGCTGAACCGTTAAAATTTTTTCAAGCGATAAGAGCTCAAGTACTAGTTTTGCGTACTTGAATGAGAAAACATTAGTTTGAACGCATCCGAGTTAATGCATAATAATGAATAAGTGGTCCCTTTTAAGAAAAAACATTTTTTAAAAAGTAGTTTTTAAAAAGTCAAGCTTGTGTGTGTGGGAGTGAGAGTTGATATGACCAGAGTTTGCTGTTTGGTAGCAGAAGGGGATTATGTAAGGATTAGAGCGTCTTTGTGTCTGTGACTGTGTGTCAGAAACTGAAATGGAAGACGGCACATCCTGCCGATGTGTGTTTACGTGAATGTGTGTACGTGGGTGGTGGCAATATAATTGTCTCTGCACATTTGCATAGTCCTCGCTTGTGTAAGTGCATGAGTGTATATGCCTTTGTTTTTAAACTGCATCTGTACGAGGGTGTGTTTTTGAGAGAGTGTTGAGGGTGGCTCAGTAATCGGATAAGCCCCCGCAGACAACACTACTAGACAAAATATGAAAGCTGGCTGGACCCCCTAATCTGTCTAGGGAGCACCCCCAACCCAACACTCTCTCTGTCACATGAGCGCGCACATTATTGGCTGATGCCCCTGATTAGAACAATAATTGCTTCTCATATTTTCAGTCGTTATCTGTGTTGACCGTCTTGTCACTTGGAAGCATTTCCTTTCTTATCTTTTGAAATATTTCCCACATTTGCTGAAAATCCCCCCAAAACAAACAAAATCAAAGGTTGTGTAATATTTTAGACAGCATAATTGCTTTTGTGTAACGGTATTGTTTTTGTTCAAGAGGGTATGTGGGCATGTTTGTGTGAGACCGGTAATCTGCCTGTCTGAACCCCCCACTTCTCACACACATGCATTTACAAGCACCCACCCCTTACCCTCATCTTTCCCTAATGAACTCTTGAGCTTGTGCTGTGTCCAACACTGTGGCCAATCACTGTGACCCTCGTGTCATCTGAGGCTACAAGCATGATGGGAGAACTGTCTGGGTAGACTCGCATAGACAGTGTGAGGAGGAGGGAAGCGGGCAGACAGAATGGGGAAAAAGGCCAGGAAAGAGGCTAACAATAGAGGCTTGGGGTTGCTCAAATGTGGGATATAAACATTTTAACGTGTAGTTGCAATAGAATAATCCCAAGCCTGTTTTAGTCACTTCAATCAAAATTAAATTACTGGAAAAAATAAAATACTTGAAAATTGATATTTGATTGATGTTAAAACACAGCAAGAGGCTTTGACAAAAGGGTTCCACGAAAATAGGTAAGCAAGGGCATCACAGGATAAGGCGTGAACACTCACCTCTAAATGGCAGCAGGTGTTTGGACTTCGTCTGCTGAACATCCATGCAAATGTGACAAATTACACACGTGAAAAATAGGGTCCAGTACAAATTTAGAGTTATTCTCACCATACTTCCTCGACCTCTCCAGCTTTAACAGATTCCTCTTACAGTTAATTGCAGCTTCAGAATTGGCCTTCGGGTGCTGTTGCTGTGTGGAACTAGTGACCTGCTCGTGCTAAACATTACCTGCTAAACTTCGGTTGTTGTAATAGACTGCACCAACAAATTAAGTAACAAAATGAAACATTTGGTTCTTTTTTTGTTGTGTTTTAACCGAAAATATGTACCTTATAGGAAAGCAGCTTAAAGGCGTGTGGGTAAAAAAAAAAGGGGGGAAAAAAAGCTTTATTCCCCCAGTCCACGGCCGTTAGTTGTTTCTTCAGAAAAGTCATTTTCTGGGGCTACTGTGTTAACATGCACATCAAAATATCAGAAACATCATGTGCTGTGAGATGGGACAGCTCAGAGTAACTGCCGTCTACAGCCTCAAGAATTACCACATACATTCTGGAATTCATTTCTAAGCTGTTGTTTAAAACTGTGTTTTATCTACCTTTTTTTGGAGAACACGTTGGGTAGAGGGTTGAAGTTGTTTTCCAGAGAGGAACTGCAGGGATTATTGCTAAAGCAGAGGATGAATTAATGAACATCCACCACATGGTGCCATTAGTGAGACTGAGGGTAAAACAAAAACACAAGTTAACACATTTATCCTTGATAATTTGTAGGGTTATTCTAAATATCTACAAGTCCAGCCTAATATATTGAACTCATGAATACTGAGACAAATGCATAAGCTAATTCGATGTTTTTATCAAAAACATTGTAAAGGACAAAATAGCTAAATGTATCATAAAAAAAGGAAAATAAAAAAGTTCAGTGTGTAGAAAAAGGCTGTTTGGATCCCTGACCTCTGAGTCATTACACACTCGTTCTTTAAGGGAGATAAGTGTTCCAACTGTTAAGGTCATTACTGAGTTATAGACACTTAGAGATACAGAGATACACAAAAGAAGAATGAAAACATACAATACAAAAAGGCTGAATAAAAAAAAAAAACTAAAAAACCTTTACTTGAACTTAATATGACTAAAATGAGATGTTACATGAGGCCATTACTGCCACTGTATATTACTGTAGTTTTTGTCATATAAGGGATCTTTTTCCATTTTCAAAAAGACACAACATTCTCTACCATTAAATATCTAACTGAAGGTTTCCACCGAAGTGATATCTGTCGCCCTTGTTCATAAAGAGCTGAAAAATAACATACATGATTGTGTTTTTCCTGAGATTAGATTGAAATTTGATAGAATACTAGATGTGAGGGGAGATTGATGAAATGACAAAAGAGTCTTCATCACTGTGGCAAAATAGCTCCAATAATCCATTAAAGGGACATTAAAAAAAACATATGAATCAAGTTATAGAATGGAGCATTGCATATATCACAAGTGTCAGATGGGTCTGGACAGTATTCTGACAGTCAGATTTGGTAGATCCACTTCTCATGTGGATTTGGTTTTTTCATCCATCAAATTACATGAGCATGTTCTAACAACGCAGCTGTAATGAAAATAATGGGATCTAAATAACCTGTGTGGTCGCTGAAATAGCAGCATTTCAAAATCTGAAAAAAGAAACAGTAGTAATGGGCATTTGGATTGTGTGGACTGATTGTAGGTACATTTACTGTTGTCATAAAATGTATTTTCCCATGTTCGGGAGGCCTCAGGGTCATAGAAAACTCCTCGACATCTGCATCAATCTGCAAGGATTTCTTGTGTTATTGTGTATATTGCAGAGCACTAATATGCATTGCATATAAAGAGCACTCTGTTTATTATTTGTGCCCAGGAAACATGAGGAACTGGAAAGTGTGTGGTTATGTATGTGAATCCTCATCATGTATACGTTGTGCTCAAACGTGAAGTATGTATGAGCGTTTGATTTGCCCTGCTCTCGGCTGGGAGGGAGACTGTGGCTCTTCAGGGTGACTGTGTGTCCTCGGTGATCCCTCCTGCTCTGCCAGCTCTTTTGTTTGGGCCTCTGCTCAGACCTCAGGCTGTCACCCCACCGTCCTCGTTGACCTCTCGCCCTCATCTCAAGTTTATCCTACTGCGATCCCACTCCATGCCACCACCCAACTTCTCCCTGCAAACCCACATGTAGACACGTACACAGATAGGCCACAACATCAAAACCACCTGGCCTCATATTAAAGTGTCCTCAAACCATGTATATTCTGAAGGAGCCGACCTTGCTCTTAAGAGCGAAGCCAACCACCCCTAAAAGGAATCTTGTTTTGGCTGGGATCCTGCTGTTGTAGAAACACACCCTCTTGCCCACCTTGTTTTTTTTCTTTTTGTAAAAGGTCATCTTCATCCTTACAAGCCAATCCAGAGCCACAACCCATCTGCATTGATACTCCAATCAAAGCAAACTAACAACATCCAGAGTTTGAAGGAACTCCTGGTAAATCTCACCCTTCCCCTGCATATTCAGAAGGTGCTTGTTGTGCTTTCTGCTGCGTTAAAAAAGTTAGTAAGCGTGAAGCTCTCTATTTACTGCGCTCTTGTGGGGAGTGATACTTTTGTTTGACAAGGTGACTGTGTGTCCTCAGTGATCTCTGCTGCTCTGCCGCTGTCCCCGGCGTCCTCTTCAACCTCTCGACCTCATCTCAAGCTTATCCCGCTGTGATCCCGCTCCACGCTAGCGCCCAACCCCCTTCTGGTCAGAGTAACACGAACAGATCTGACACAAAATTAAAAACACTTGCCCCTTATATATTCCATGTAAAGTGGAATTTCTGAGAGCAGAGCTGAATTGAAAGCATGAGAAATATTGTTCATCTCACACTTTTCTTGGAAAAGAAATGTCGAGTGTGTACTTGATGGTTTATGGATATTAAAAGGGAGGGAAGATGGAAAGAAGGAACTTCTATAAAGATGGTCTCATTGAATTGAAATTGAAAAGTCTGATATGTTGCTTCTTATGATCAGATGCATTTTTATTTACAGATTCAGTGACTGTCTCTGTGTTTGCTCAGTATCTACTTTCAGTTTAGGTTTTGTGATTGACTAAATTTTTTAAAGGTCTTTTTAATATGCTTTAAGCCAGAATCTATTGCTATGAGTTATCTGATGACTTGAATGTTAAGTTAGTTTGTTATTTTTTTGGATGATCACTGATCACTCTGTGTTTCTTTAAAGGTCATCCCCACAAATGCTCAAAATCAGTGTCTCAAAGGCATCCATTTCCCTTATTGCTGTAAAAATATCAGTTTTCAAAAACATTTCTGTGTGTCGACAGTCTCTATTAGTAGCGAGCATCTTTTTGAATAACCAGGGTAAAAAAAACAAACTCCTCCCATTGCCCCATTAGCCTCCCCTTTTAATTTTGAATATGGTAGCTGTGTCTGCCTGTGCTCTCTGTAAACACAGTTTTCTTTAAACCTGCCATTTCTCCTCTGTTTCCTCTTCACTAACCTTCTAACAATGTGTCTCTTCATCTGCCCCTCCTCCTCTTCTTCTGTCTGTAGTTGTCTCCCTGGTGCTGTCCTGTCTGTGGCGTCATGTTGAACTTGTGTCCTTTTATTTTTAAGTGTGTATTTTGCATTTTATGCTCTAAGTTTGTTAGTTTTTCTGTTGTTTATTACTATTTTAAACTCTACAATAATTCTTTAGTTTTTATTTTGTTTTTTAAACTTTTTTCATTCCACTGTCTTTGTCCTTCACTCTTTCCTCCTTTTCTCTGCTTTGTTTAATCTTTGCAAATGTCTAATGAAATCCCTACTGAAATGGACAGATGTTGCTTTGAGAAAATGTTTAGTAAAAAATAATCAGCCTGATTCTTTTTGTCTAATTTATCCTATTACAACCCTTCTAAGAAAGAGAAAAAAATGACTAATTGACTAAAGGCAGGACTATAAAAGCTGTGAGTTTTGAGTTAAACAACAGACAGACACAGGAGCAGAGAACCGTGGATAAACAACCCCTGGCATCATGTGTAGTGCTGTTGCCAGTGTTTATTTTATTAAGACTAATACGGTTTCTGCACAGTTGATTCAACTCCGAACATCTCAGCACAGACAATGACAGAGATTAAGATGTGAATAATGCCGACAGGTCAGTGCAGCCTTCACTGAGCTTCTGAGACTGATGAGAAACAACTCTGTCTTTTTTCTTCTCTCGTCATGAAAAAAACAAACAATTTTTGTAAAATTATGTTATACATAATATATTAACATGTCTATTTACGCTGTCTTGTGGTAGTTAGGCTCGGCACAACAAGCTTCATAATTGCTGTGGTGCTTAATTTTCAAGAATATACACTTATTGGACATTTGTATGATTTCATTATTTTTTTATTCTCAGAGGTGGGAGGAAGTTAATCCATGGAAATTCAAAGCAGGCTATTATAATCACTTCTCGATTTAATTTGATCAGAATGTTATTGATTATGTAGTTTTCTCTCCTGACGCTGTCATGCTTTCCTATTTTTAATGTGCCTATTTATATACCTCCTATGACTTTACACACAGTTAACTGGAAATATTCAGCAGTTTTTGGCGCACTTGAGTTGAATGACATTTTTTTGGAAATATTATTTTTCACTGCCATGTTGTCCATCAGTAAGTCAAGTGTAACAGCTTGTTTAGCGCTCTTTTCGACTCTATTGTAACTTTAGAGAGTTTAAAAGTATTTCATTCAGAAAAGAAAAGTAAGATTTTATACGAAAATTTAGTTAGTTGATATTTTTCTTGTCAGTTTAAAGAAAAAAAACAGACTGATTCCATAATAGCTTCTAAGAAGCCAGTAAATGCAGATTTTTCTTAGTTTCTTTTGTATATCTTTTTTTAAATTAAATTACATAAATTGAAATTCAAGTATAGACTGAGTTTGGCAAGTCTCCTTTCTGGTTGTTTTGAGGATATGTCGTTTTTCAGCAGGAACGCATGAGTGACAGAAGTGAGAGACGACTATTTGCTGCGCAGAGAATCCATCTTTCCTTCCCCGTGTTTCTTCGGGCTTGTCGCACCACTGTTACAGCTGTGACACTCTAATTCTGCTGCTCCATTCGCCGTCACTGGGAGCCTCTCAGCTTTCTTGTTTTTTTCAGTCTGTTTCATCTGTCTTTTTTCCTTTCCTCTATTTTTGTTTGTCTCCTGGCTGACTGAGAGAGTCAGTCGTCAGTTGTGTTGCGTCGTCTTTGACAGCAGTCTGGGAGCCTGGCTGTCACTCACACAGCTCCTTGGTCCCACTGTCTTTCTGAAGTCAGTCTCCATTAATATAATAATGCCGTGTAGTCGGCACAACTGAATATTTTACTGTAATGTTCAGCAGAACATTACCCCCACACTCAACACCAACAGAGAAAGTCTTACTGTCTGACAGAAACTTTTTATTTTGACTGAAAGATCTTTGTGAGGTCTGTTTCATCTGTGAAGATTTTTGTGTTTTTGTTGTGTTTTCCTTTTTGTGCTGTAGGAAAAGTGCGAGGCCCCTGTTTGATAAAGTGACTGAGGGTATTCTTTTTCTTGTCAAGCATCTATTATTGACACTTTCCAGGAATAGGCCTTGGTGCGTCGCACGTCAGTGTGCAGCATTTGATCCTGTAGTCGTCTCAGGAAAGCCATGTTTCTCAGACTTGTGGGCTAAACAGTGTGATACAACATCGTTGTTGCATTTGATTGTGATTGCTACCGGCGTGTGTATTCAGGAAGTGTCTTGCATTTTTATCACAACTGAAAAATGTTACTGCTTCGTCATAGTATTGAAAACACGGTGTATGGAATATTTTTTGCCCGGCATGACCGTACAACTCCCCCCATGTCAACTCTTTTCCCCCTTAAATGTTTCTGCTTCTTTTTTACTTCCATTCTCATTCCATGTCTTCTTGTCTTGTTGTCTTTGTGTGTGCAGGTGAGCAGGGGGCAGTAACTATGTTTCCTCTTTTCCTATTGGATCATCACATGACCGCCAGAGAGCTTGGCTTCTGGAACGGTGTTATTGCCATGGGATTTTCCATCTGTGGCTCATCTTTAGGAGGCTTCTTGCTCGCACAGTTCAGGTATGCTTCACCTACACCGCTAGCTTACCTTCAGAATGATTTTACGGGTTTTAACTGGAAATAGATACGTTGTTTTGAAAGTGGAAGACTCACATTGCTTGTCATGAAATATCTATTCCTCCAAGCAGTTTTCACACATCTATAAGTGAAAACTAATTTCATTCAGTTGCAGTCTGTGTAATGGTTCGTTGAGGAAACCGCATGTTTAAAAGAGTCTCGGGGGGTGGGGGAGTTGTGTTAGTCTGACCTAAACAAGACCTCTGAAATGCGTGGGAACATCTTCTCAAAGCCAGACTAACTTTCACATTTGGGATCAAACTGTACTGTGCAGTATGAAGAAATGAAAGGACATTCTGATACAGGTTAAATAGGTCTAGGAAAGTTAAAAGAACAACTGAAAAGCTTCATATAAGAAATAAAAAGGGAACAGTGGAATCATGGAAGAAATGGGAAAAAAAGAAGCTAATTTATCTGTGAGTTTTCTGCTCTGGGAAAGGAGTTAGAAATAAAAACCAATTAGCTCCGGTTCACTGAACCACATGAACAGGTTTTACTGCCTCACATCCTGGGTTCTCATCCCATAAAAGGTTACAGTCATTATCATCGTCCTCATCTCGTTCCTATCTGACCTTCAAACTGTGCGTACCGACTTCTACTTTTAAGCAGATTTCTCCCTAATACACCCCCTCCATATCACTATGTTCCAAGTTTTTTGGAGCACCTCACTGGGCTTTCCTAGTTCATGTGTGTCTAAAAATTGAATACAATTACATGACAAGTGTGTTTTCTCATGTTTTGACTTGGTTTGTGTGCTTGATGTTCATATGTAGCGATACAGGTTCCTCATGAAATAACTAAATGTTCAAACCTAAACAGCAATATCATGATGGATGGGAATGTGTATTCATCCTAAATTTCTACAAATATTTTTATCAGTGAATGTTGTTGAGCACTCTTGTTTTGTAACTTTTAGGGAATCAAAGATGGTAAGGTCTGGCTTGATTAGGTTGTGGAGACATGAGGTGCCTCCTTCTCATGTGCTGGTACCTGTGTCAGCATTGTGTGTTGCTTCTCTACTTTCTCTGATGTCAGCCTTTTTTGGCTTCTAGGATTTTCTTTTTTGTCAGGTAACACTAATAACCACAGAAGAACCCTCCAAAGGCCAAAGTTTTGTTGAAGGGAAAATGCGTTCAAAAGATCTCTTTGTCATATTTGGGCTTTTCATCTTTCACTCTGTCTTCATCTAATTTGTAAAGGGAGTAGAAGATTCACACACCGGCAAGGATGGAAAACAACTATTTCTCCGTGCTGATCGTTTGATATGCATATAATTTGTGTGAGCCACAGATTGTTATTAGAGATTTTTGTTCTTTTTTGATCAACTAAAGCACCAACTCACTGCTTGCATCAGTATCCTGCCAAAGGATCCCGTTTTGATAAAGCCCGATTCACTCATCTGATATGTGACATTAGTAGTTTAATCAACATGTTAAAGCAATGCCATTCAGTCATTTAAAGATCTGTCACTTTTACAGTACATTTCACATCTGAAATAGGCTGTTTGGTGTACCTCCAAAGACCAGAGAGCAAGAGTTTCTCGCATCGTGTCATTTCTCTATGTCAGTTCTTATCGCAGTAGAAAATAACCACTTTTCTACATATTTGAGTCTTTCGAAATGTCGTTGTCCGGTCATGAGGGTTTAATTGCACTATTGAGATGAGGTAGCTGTAACCATCTCAACAAACTTCATCCATACTTCACCAGAGGACACCACCTCTGTTGGCTGTGAGATGAAAAGCACTGCGGCATCATTCAAAGCCCTGCAAGTCCCTCTGGAGGTAGTTTTTTTTTTTTTTAGACCAACATGCTGCTTTACCATACCTTTGTATCTCGAACATAAGAGGCACATTGCAATACATGAAAGAAATGTGAATATATGAAGTTTGACAGCGCTGATGGTAAAACACATTAAATTAAACCGTCCGGGAGAGGCGTTCAGTCATTTTTTCTTGTTTAGAAAATACAAAATGCTCTTGAGATCAATTTGTTCCCAGTGCAAATTAGTTAATTTTATTTTGAATGTATTATATAAAATGTTTAGGTTTATAAAATAAACCTGTTAAAAAATCACTTTTTTTTAAAAACGCTGATGTAGTTTGTATGATAAAATTAAAGGGTATAAAATAAACAATATTGTGAAATAAATCAAATAAAATTGTGTCAGTTAAGTTAGATACCTTCAGTTAATTATCCAAGAGATTTCCAGTGCTTCCACTTGTCATTTCAAAATATCCTTTGCTCTGGGAGAGTTTAATACTCCACATTAAACCTGGAGAAAATCATTAATTAATTTAATAGGGAAGGAAAAATAGGCACCCGGAAATTTGCTTTCAAGTGATACCATAAAGTTACCTCAGCCTGTCATGCAATGTTCTTATGAGAATTTAAAGCTGCATTTGGGATTTTACAACAGATAATTGTATTATTTTTGTTGTACATACCCCGCAGTACCAGATAAGTCTTTTTCCCTTCTTTACCTCTCGTTTTATCACCTACACATGCACATGCACACAGGAGGGGCTGTTCTCCCACCTCTAAAAGCTCAGTTGGAATGTTTATCCTCTGCACCATCAAGAACGGCTGAGTGGTCAGTGAGTGACCCCCTTTAGAACCACCACTGGCAACCTGAGAACCCGGCTATTCTTATCTGAGCCTGGCCCATGTGAGGTGGAGGCAAGGCAGGTTTTAAAGCTCTCCCACATACACTCACACACACACACATTTTGGCATCTATTGAGAGTGTGTGATATGAATGGCCGTCATTGAGGGAGGAAGTAAAGGAGCAGCACACAGGAGAATGTACTTAGCATGTGAATGGTGAGGGTTGGTTTTCCTGTCAGGGGGTAAGGAAAACCTCACTGGCAGTAAAGATGGTGGGAGGCTGGTTGGTACTGATCAGAATTATGAATCAAACTGCACTAAGGACTTTTCTATAGGCTGTTAAAAAAAATATTTCTGACGTGAACCAATATTGGCAAGAAAAAAAGGAAAAACGGTAAGAATGCTTGCGAGCTTAAAGAATGAGGGAAGTAGTTTTTAGTCTGCACGTATCCTCTCAGATTGGGTATCCTGCTTACTCAAGTAGATAATTAAATGCAAAAATCATAAACACATACACACAGTCCTTTTGAGTGGCAGGTATCCTCTGAGTGATTGGCATTGTTAATCCCTGTTGTCACACAACAGTGTTAGTGCGTGCATGTGTGTGTCTGTGTGCTTATATGTATGTTAACAGTGATTAATTATCCTCCTCATGCTGGGGATCTCCTTAGGTTATTGATTACGTCACAAACCGAACCCACGGGGGATGATTTTCTTGCACTAACAGGGAATCAATTAGTGTCTGGGGACTTGTTTACTTATTCACATTTACACACACAAACGTGTGTGTTGTTGTATGCAATATGAAAAGAAACTCTGTGTGTCCTAAAATCTAACGATACCAGCCTGAAGTTTCTGGCATCACACTACCCAGAGATACACCCACACTTAAAAGCTGATGAGCTCTTCTGATATTTGGGTTTTTCTCCTGGCCTTTTCACAGTATCGGGGCTCTGATGCGACGCGTGTTTGTGTTGCGAACCATCAGCATGGTCTTCCAGAGTTCACTGCTCACTGTGCTGGAACCATCACCGCTCATGAAAGGTGAGAAACAGTCTGGCATCTGTGTGTCAGTTCTGATGTCTGTGTGACACAAACAAAGAAGGAAAAGCATTTCTCTGGAAGTGTTTAGAAATGTTTAAGTTGGATTTGGCTCTTCCCTTATGTGCGCCGCTTGTTGTTGATGTGGCTCTTCAATTTACATTCAAAGGTGATTGTAATGTGGATTCAATCCCAATTTTCTTATTTGGCTTGTTTGAATAAACGTAGTAAGCATGTTCTTATAAATGCATTTATTGGGATCATATGGCAAGATGAATGATCTTAGATTTTCTGCCTAATCGGTTAAGTTGTTTTTATGGACACAAGCTTCGGACCACCAAACTTGTTGTGAGTTGTGATTGCACTGGTACCTACTGTCACTCCGCAGAAATTACCTCTATGCAGTGGAGTTCAGACATGTGTGATCGTTTTCATTGAAATAGAAGCATTTTTTAAAATACCAGACCTATCGGAACTGTTTCATTGTGGTCATTTTCGCACAACTGATACAGCAAAGAGGAAGCTGGCAGGTGTGCTTTATGTAACCCTGAGTTATGCAGCCACAACTGTCTCAAGTTACTGTTTGACGTGCTGTTAGACCATCGTTTAAGTATGTTGTGACTTCAGTCACAGACATTTAAGTCAGAATTTTGGTTTAAAGCACATGAATTAAGGATGCAGTGGGCATTTTTGGACAGGAGAGGTCTCTCTTTAGAGAGCCACTCTCCGCCTAAAAGACACATCGGATCGCACTGCGCATCCGCACAGTTCATCCCTGTCAGAGTTGTCTGTTCCTCCTATCAAACCTCTCAAACTAAAAGTTGAACCCTCTCCCTCTTCCGTTTGAAGACCCAGAACAAAGATTTCAGAAAAACTCAATAAAGAAATCCAAAACAGAAAAACATTCAGTTTTAGATTTTCAATATTACATGATAACACTCGGCTCCGCGCTCCTCCTGTCTGATCAGGCAGCGTGTCTGCGCGACTCCACTCTCCGACTTGTGTCGCTGACTGAAGACTCCTCTGCAAAAACTCTGGCGGCTTGACTGAATAATTCAGTGTTCGTGGAAGCAGAGACAGATAGGCTCTGTGGTTGCTCAGTTTCCCCACTAACGCTGCTCTTCCACTTCCCCTCAGAGGATAGAACTACATGTGTTTTGGGGATGGGGGGGGGTGACATTTCAGCAGCTTACCTTTTTTTTGCTGCTTTGTCTCTCTGCTTTGACATCTACGTGTAGCAGTGAGAGGTGTTGGGAACCAGACAATGGTGTGAAACATTTTTATGTCTTTATTTTTTGGTTGGTTTCACTGTAATGGGACGCTGATGTTTTAGCGGCCGGTTTTGATTTATTGTGTGGCATGTGTGGACATCCTCAGGTATGGCAGTACTGAGCATGAGTGTGCAGCACTTCCTGGGTGGTCTCATCACCACGCTAACCTTCACTACAATGATGCACTGCACTCAGAGGGCAGAGGAAAGCATTCAGGTAACAAAAACTTCACTCATTGGAACCAGTAATTTCATTCTACGGGCTGCTGTTGCATAACAATCTTTCTCTGTCTTATGGTGTTACCTTTGCTTTTGAAGTAGTTTTAGGTCATTTCCTGTAGCTTTACAGACAACAGACTTTTCTTTTAGCCCAATGCATTCCCCCCCTTTCTTTGTTAACTGTTCTGTATCGTAATGTTAGGTCACTTCCTTTGCTCGTCAAAGGGAGGCCAGGAAGGGAAACCTTCCCCATACAGTACCACACCTGCTGTCACCTATACCTGTCAGTTCTCATCAGCTGTTTCCACCTGGAAAACTCACAGTCCAGTTTCACCCACTTTCCTTTCATTGCTATCCTCTTGTGTTTTATTCCTTTCCTGCCAGTTTTGTCTTTCCAACCATCTCATCTAATCGTGTATGCCAATCTTTACTTTCTGCAATCTAGATAATCTCTTTGCTACTCCAACCTTTGCTCTCCTCTCTCATTCTCACTTCTTTGACATAACTCCTTTTGTCCCTCTCGTAACTGGGCCATCATTGCCTGGAGGTGATCGTTCTTCACACAGCCTTTCAGACGTCACTCTGTCAATCTCTGAAAGTGAGAAATTATCATTCAAATTGCCGTGAGACTAAATGCGCTGCAGCAGGATGGGAGCAAGCCTGCCGACTGCAGCAGAGGTATCAGGGTTCTTTAATCAGTCCAATAAGGGGAAAGAGCGATCACAGCCCGTGATGAGGAGAACAACAGCTAATGTGAGAGGTTCTCATGACACATATACTGTTTGCTTTTTTGGCGTCTCAGTGTGTGAGCACAGGATAGGAAAGCATTAGCTTGCTTGAGCTCGTTGTGTGTCTCTGTGTGCGTTATTGAAAGTAGTGCTATCCAGTATCAGAAAGCTGATAGTGTGAGTGCTTGTTAACGATCCCCAGGAGAAAGAAACCAAATCTGTTAAACAAGTTGGTCGGAATAAAGACACTCCACTTAGCTGTGGTCACACAGACTCTCAGAGCTCTTCACGTTAGCCTGCAGATGACAGCTATGGCACATGTCTGAAGTGACAAATTGCTCCTCATAAGTTTCAGTCATTGTTTCACCTGATAAGAGATTTTATTTAGACTCCATTGCATTATGTGATGGGAAGTTTAGGTGTTAGGTTTAGGTCCTCTAAGTGTATAGAGGAGGGTGAAACACTCACCTATGTTCACTTAGTGTATTTTTACTAAAATAGTTCTCAAAAAGGCGACCTGATGCTTTTGAATCAGAATCAGAATATCTGAATCTGATTCTGATTCTGATTTTGAAGTTTTTTTAGTCATTCCTATAAATGCAGAAGTGCATTTGTAGCATTTTCTGACTTTGAATAATTGTTTCAAACCTAAACTCCGTCTTTTGTATCAAAAGTTGGATTCAAAGAACTTACGACTGAACTGAATTAAGAATAAAGGGTTCCTGATTTAAGTGATTTTATTCAGTTCATTCATCAGGTGTAAATGGCTTTTTTTCTGTATTACCTGTTGAATGTGGTGCTCATGGGCAGAGAGAGTGGAAGCTTGCAGTGATTAGGTAATTTGCCCTCTTTCTCACTCTAAGTCCGTCATGAAAGCCTCAAGGCTGAGATCAGATACTCCTCTTCGTTTGGCCTCTTTCCATCGTCTCATGCCATGATCTCACCCTTTCTCTTTCAGGCTTTTAGTCTTGTCGGAAAAAACAGTACACATCTGCCATTTTACAGTTTTTCTCAAGACTTATAATTACCTCCTTACTTACTTCTCCGTCTATTGTCACTGATAGTTTCTTTATAGGAGTACCTATGCCACCCGCTCTGTGTGCTGCTTTCTCATATTTGCAATTTCTAATCTTTCCAATAGTTCCATCATTCCCTTTTGCTTCTCACTTTTCTTCCCTTTTCCTTTCCCTTTGTCTTCTTTAAATCTGCTTTCTCGTTATTCCTCCTCTCATTTTCCCCACTCATTGTCACTCTTTTGTCACTTTTAGGCCACCCACTACAGTTTCCTGGCGACTCTTGAGGTGCTGGGGAAGTTGATGTTCAGCGCCCTAGCTGGAGGTGTGGTGGACTGGTTTGGTTTCCAGGTTGCCTTCCTCTTCTTCCTCACTCTCTCTGCTGGAACAGCTTTGCATGTGTGGACAGCCACCTTAACTGGAGCTCTGAGAGAGCACCAGCTCAAAGAACAGCCCAAATGAGCTCAGGCTTTATAAGTCCTGGTTCAGGGATCATCTATCTGAAAAAATAAGCAATGAAATTTAGAACTTGATAACAAGTATTTAGATGCAACAAATGCTCTGTTAAATGTAACATAATTTCACTAATCCTTTTCAGTATAGACTTTCTTGAATAAGTATCAGCCATTCTTTAAGGAGAAATCAGCCATGTCTTCAAGCACTTTGTTACAGACTGCTCTTTGTTTTCTGATTTTTTTGCCATTTCATAGGCAAAATTGGCCTTACATTTATTTTATTTTGCATTTGAAAAATCCAGAAAAGTCTTAAAATGTGTAGTTAGGTTGAGGAACCTAACAGAGACTTGCTAGGTATGCATTAGCATGTTGAGTTATAGCTGCACTGAGGGTTCTAGACAAGGCAGAATTGGTGCAGCCAATTAATGGGGTTTTATTGCATTTGGCAGTGACGCATATTCATATTCTTAGAGGTTAGCCAAGCAATGACTTAAAGGGAAAAATAATCAAACGTGCTTCTGTCATCTGAGCCATTTTGCTGTAGTGAGCCACCAAAAAGAGCTGT
The DNA here is from genome assembly GCA_013363375.1 of Menidia beryllina. Classification (NCBI taxonomy): domain Eukaryota; kingdom Metazoa; phylum Chordata; class Actinopteri; order Atheriniformes; family Atherinopsidae; genus Menidia; species Menidia beryllina. Next base: position 5,002,130 of record JABUIW010000162.1, on the reverse strand, counting down.
AGCCACATGCAATATTGCTACTTTGCTCTGTCATATTACACCGTATGTCAGTGTGTCAGTCATTCTCCCCTTTTTTTATGCCTTTACATCGAAAGGATAAATCTCTGCTACCTCAATCAGCACTGTGTTTACGATACAGATGCACCGAATGAACAGCAGCCATGTAGGGTACGCTTATGTTCATACGACTTGGTATGAACATGTTATACAAGTTAAAACATTAATTCAAAATAGATTTAAAGTTGCGAGGGCTTTCTTTTTGAGAAAATAAAACTAAAATCTATTTAACATCTTCAATGTCAGTATTTATTCTTCAGCAGTAACCATTATTTGCAGCGTAAAATCCCTTGCTGTGTGTAACTGTAAATTCATTAACTCATATATCTGTAGTAAACCTTAGCCTTATGCATTGCATGGTGCCATCTTGTCTCAGTTTTTTTACTCAAACTCAGTTTTCAAGAAGACTTGAAAGAGCATTCTGGGAAATTACACTTCCTAGTTACTTTTTATAAATTTTATTTTTTATTTTAAAAATAGTCAAATGCACAATAATAGTAAGACTGCTATACTGTAACTTTCAACAAATAAACCATAGTTTTCTGCGACATGTAGATGAATGTACAGAAAAACAACTCTTACAAAGTCTTAAGTTACTTTATTGTAATGGAGGAACCAGCATTAATAGTGGGATAGTGCTTAACTAAAAAAAGTCATCTTAATACATTTAGCAAACTATGTGCATTCAGTCATTTTTATAAAATAGTTATACCACAACAAGATGGTTGGTTTATTCAAGTAGCCAGATCCTCTGTCACGTTCTGACTTAAATAGCACTTGGTGGAAAGCACATCTCCTGTCTTTGTTGCCAGAGATTTGCCTAAAAATAAATCTGCTGAATAAATTTTGGAGAGTCTGGTTTTATTGTTGGCATTTAGCCTTTTCACTGGATTTGACCACATGTTCCCACTCTAAACGGAGGGGTCCTATGTAGTCTTTGCAGGTGATCCCCCTCTTTAAAAAAAAAAAAGACTGTGGCATATAACGGCCCTCAGCAGAACGGTGGCTTTCTCCAGTGTTCTGGCTGAGGGCTACAGGAGTGAATAGAGCCCGTGTCACAGGATCCACAGCCCATACAGCTCTAATGACACAACAAATACTGTGAAGGAGGATTAGGCCAGCTTACACAGCCCCTCAATACACCTCCACTTTACACTTTCTCACCCAGCCTCATTATCTCTGCATTTTGTTTGTGTAGTGGGACAGAGAGGGAGGGTTTGAAGGGAGGCTTATATATATTATGTCCTCCCCACTCTTTGAAAAGACTGTGCATCAAGAGCAGCGGGCCTGTGTGGTGTCTTTTGAAAAGTCATATGAAACCACAAGCATGTCAGAATATACAGTACGAGTTGCAAATAGAAAACTACTCAAGAAATCATCTTGAATTTGAAATATAAATGCAATCCTGTAAAGTTGCTTCAGAAGGAATAAAGTACAACACTTTTTTGTGTGTATGCATGTTTCAGATTATACTTAAATATCTGTAGAGTTTAAAAATCAACTAAATCCAACTAATTGTTTTAGTTGGAACTAATTGTTTTAGTTGGATTTAGTGGGATTTTTTAAAGAAAACTTCAGGTGAATGTTTTCTCACAGACATGAAGTTTTTCAAACATCAAAATATTTAGAACTTATAGATCAGAATTGTGGAATAAGACTATGGTCTTATTCATGTGAAAATAATGTTGTAAAATACACTTTAATGTTATGAGTCTAAGTGCAGAGCTTGATCCCTGCCTAATGCACCCCATAGTGTCAGGATGTCGTAACAAGGGTCAATCAAGAAATATATGCATGGGCACGCTGGTAACACTGACATCACCTCTTAAACAAGCCATGCTGTTTTCTCTCAATTGATGCCATGAAGTCAGCTTGATGCAAGGACACACACGTTGGACCAGAGCTGAGGCTCCTCTGTCTGCTATTTGTGAATTACTACAGTGGTAAACACCACAGCTGGTACACAACTTCCATCCATCCATTATCAATGCCGCTTATTCCCTGATGGGGTCGCGGGGGGAACTGGAGCCTATCCCAGCGGTCAACGGGCGAGAGGCGGGGTACACCCTGGACAGTCCGCCAGTCCATCCACACACAGGACATACAAGGACAAACAACCACTCACACTCACATTCACACCTAAGGGCAATTTCCCCAATCTCCAATCAACCTAACATGCATGTTTTTGGACTGTGGGAGGAAGCCGGAGAACCCGGAGAGAACCCACGCAGACACAGGGAGAACATGCAAACTCCACCCAGAAGGGCCCTGGTTCCCCCGGGATTCGAACCCAGAACCCTCTTGCTGGGAGGCGACAGTGCTAACCACCACACCACCGTGCCGCCCGGTACACAACTTTTTTTTACTAAAATAGTTTCATACCGTAGTGGGACAAGATAAAGTGGGAAGTTACATGTTTTTCTTTGGTCTTGACTTTAGACACTCATAGAAATGCTCTCAACAAAAAATTATTAGTGGTAATTGACATATGTTTTACATTTTTCAATAAACAAAAACTAAAATAAATATCCCTTTTGTGTGGTATTGTTTCCATTTCCAATTAAATTGCACCATTACTCAAATTAAACCCAAATTGATGCAGAAGTTATAGTCCTTTTGCCAAGGAACCGAATGTAAGTCCCATTGGGAAGACTAAACGCGTGTTTCTTTTAAGGACTCCTTTGAATCCTCCTCAAACCGTTCTGGTAACAGTTTTGCTGTGTTTCGTATGTGAAAAGAAATCACAGAGATTGGCAAAATAAAATGAAAAATAGGTTAACTGCAGGTACATAAATTGAGAGCCTTACTTTGAGGCTGGCGCAAGCAGAGAGATGAAGGTAAGTGGTCTGGATCCCACAGTATTTGATGATGGTGAGACCTCCCACTGTGGTTGCCAGATTGGAAGAAACCCCCTGTGGAGGTTGTCGTAGGGTCATCCACCTTCAACCAGTGCAGTGATAGATTGGCAAACTTGATGTGTGCGTTGCTACACGTGTCGACACTTTGAGGGATAAAAATTCTATTTATTTTGAGGATTTCATTTCTTATTTACGTTCATTGTGCTAGATGCAGACAAAGCATATAAGAACCACGCACTGCAGAAAAATTACAGGAAAAACTGATTCACAAATGCATAGTTATTCATTTTAGGTTTATAGAAACAATTGTTTTGTGTTTAGTTCTGAATGTGGATGCAGTTGTTACAGATTAGGAAGCATATCAATATAAATTTTAATTTAATGTTTGGATTTAATTCTGGAATAACTAAAAGACCTGTCTCTAAATTTACAACCCCAAATTCAGAATCATACATATTTCATTAATCCCCAGGGGCAAATTAATTCAGTTGCAGTGTTCCATTGGACATGAAAGACCATGTAACAGTATTATCAAAAAGAGAAATATAATCACTAAAAATAATCCAATTTAACAATACAACACAATTGTGGAAATAGGAATTATACAAAATGATTGGTAACATTTTTGAGCAAAAAAGATAAACTCAAAGGAAAATAGTAAGTATGTGTCTGTTAGTGTGTCCCCAGTCAGTGAAAAGTAATCCTTCAGAGGATGGAGTTATATATCTTGAGAGCCGCAGATTTTCTGTGTCCTTCAATGATGCACGGTGCTGGGAAGAGTCTCTTCCTGAATGAGCTCGTGTGGCTGACCAGCACATCATGGAGTGGGTATGAAGTGATGTCTAGTGAGCAACAAAATCCTTCTCTCTTACACAGCCACCAGAGAGTCCACACTGTCGGTGTTTTGCTCAGCGTGTTCAGCCTTTTGCTGTTAACTTCTCCCAGTCTGCTGCCACGGCTTACAGCAGGTGTACAAACGTCTTAGCTCATGGAAGAGCTCACGACTGCAGCATTTGTCCGGCTGATTGTTCTTATGACCCTGCAGATAAAGTATGAGAAATGGTGTTTAGCAAGTGTCCCTTTCACAGAGCAGTGCACGTGATGGCCGGTTTGTTTTTACATACGTTCCCCGGCCGTTGTCACTGTGTCAGATTCCCAACATTGAAGGTTAAGACTGTTTTTTTATTATTTTTTTAAATATTCCATTTGCGTTTTATTTTTTCTTTATGAGTAAGTATTCTGTTTCACTAACAATCAGGCAGGGGTAGAAGTCTAGAGAGATGGCCAACGTTATACCCCTATCACTGGTAAACCACAGCAAAGGATAGGGAGACTCATTCACCCTGTGCCAAGTCTGAACAGTTAATCACAGCATCATAAGACACGCCACAAAGACAGACAGACAATAGGAAACACAGAAATAATAAGGCAGATTTTTTTGAGCATCCAATAATGGTGAGAGTTCATGGACAGTGACAGTACATCTTTCGACAGGTAGAGTTACATCTGGGGAGAGAGGCTGGGAGGGAGGCAGAAAATGCAACATGTTTTAATCTCAGCAAACAAAGGTGTTGTATCGCTTTTTTTCCTCTTTTGTCACTGTGCGCCTGGGGGGGGGGGGGGGGGGGGGGGGGGAGGTGTTGGCTTTTTGCGCTGCTTTTGTCCGGTAGCTGACAGAATGGTCTCCTGGGAAACCTGAGTGGGCAGGTGGAGGAGCCATCAGCAGCATCAAGTGTCACAGCGTTTCCTTCACCGGTGTTTACTTTTTGTTTGTTTGCAGAATGAGAGACATGGACACCTCACCCTACTGTACCATGAGCGTTATTCATGCTGTTCCCCGGCTTTGTGCTTTGTCCTCTGCTTTATTGACTAGCTTCATCGTCTGCTCCTATAGAGCCCTCACATATTTGTTTGCCGTATGCGATTGACTCTAAACATTACATTAAAATCGACTTGATATGCTTGGGTAAATTTAAAAGTGTTCTGATGATAATGTACAACACCTCCCAGTCTTCACAAGTGATTGAGGATGAGTTTTCATATTTTGTGGAAAATTGCTGCTTTGAACATTTTGATTAAACAGATTAGATCTGAACTTTTTAATAAGATATACTTTTGATACATTAGGTTTTATACAGCGCTACATTTTTTCATGGAACTGATTAATTCGATCATTGAATTGACTCATTCATATAAAGTGTTTAGTTCAATTTCTTTCCTTTTAAATGAAGTTTTGCAAAGACCATAAAAATAGTAGAGTTTGGAAAAAAATGGATGGAATTTCTCGCTCTTTCCACCAAGACAGTCCAGTTCCCATTTGGACAAGAGGCTATTTTAGAAACATTTTATTCTGTTTCCAGAATTATCCTAGGAATCAGTGCTCCAGTGTGAAGGACTTCTGAGACAAAAGATTTAGTTTGTTCAATCAGAGCAAAACTTTGTGATGACATTTTTTAAAGTCCTTCTTTTGCATAATTTGGAAAAAAGGGAAACAGCATTGCCAGAAGCTGTTCTCATATGCATCTTTTTATTAATACTTTGCCACATGGCAAAACAGGTCTGAATTTGTACCTCAAAATTTGACCATTAAGACTGTAAAAAAAACATGAGGTTGCATAAATCATTTATGTAGAGTCATTATGCTCTAACAAAATCCAGATTTAAAACCCCAGCATCTTCCGATGACATTGCCGATAAGACAAAGTCTGTGAACTATACTGAGATACACAATGATCTCCCAAAAGGACAATTACAAAAGGCAGAATGTCAAACATTTTCTGACACAGTCCACAGCATTGTGGCCTCTAACAAACCTAAATACTTTAATTTAGTTGGGTGCCTGGGTTTAAGAAAGCTGGCCCAATGAAATGGCAATTCAAGCTGCAGTAGCTCAACCCAGTTCTTGAGTTTCTATCCAGCTGACATTATTTCTCCTCTGAAAGGTCCAATCAACCTATCACGCAGATTTTTGGATGATGGGAGGACAAACTCCACACAGAAAGGCACCGGTTACCCCCAGGACTCAAACCGGGAACCCTTTCGCTGTGAGGCGATTGTGCTAACCACCACACCACACTGAAATGTTGAATTTAACACTTCAACTTTATGCATTGTGAAGGATGTGACAGGTAACAATGTTGTCCAAATGGAATTTTTCTTCAGCTGAAAATTTTCATCCATCCTCCTACTGTTGCAGAATTCCAATTTGGATGAGAGACGGTAAATGTAGACATTTCTGACCAGTACATATGGGGGGAATTACAGGGGTGAGGCAGTTTCAAAATGGACTCAACAGAACAGCAGAAAATCTTTGGTTTGCTGTTAGCAAAAAACTCCATCTGAGCCGTAACTATTACCCACCCCATAGCTGGTGTAATTCCTTCCAATTCATGGAGGCTAACATATATGGGTTGTTATGTGATATATATGTTTTTTCCAGCCGACATCTTACACACTCTCGTTCACATGACCTGATTACCACGATGGAAACAGGTTGGTGGTGCAGTCGGGTGAGCTTGATAGAGGTAAAGGTATAAATATATGGTAGAAATGTCTGAATGCAAAAAGAGTAGCAGCTCTCATTTTATGGGTGTAAAAATAGAGACTTAGGAATCAAATCTCACTCACTTTAATGTTGCTCTAATCTAAGCTTTTCTGTTTTATGTCAGAGCAGCTGGTCAGAACCTGCGTGCAAATACCAGTTTTCTTTAAGTTTTGCATCTGTAATGGCCTGAGACGTTGTTGTTGTTACAGTACAGCAATTAATGCTACAGGCTGCACCTTTAAGTTGAACCGTATGTGAAGATATATCAGAAATTGTCCTTATATCTCCCTGCAGGCAAGATAAACTTGACACACAGTGAATCTATGGAACATACCGTGTACATGGCCATTCATCCTTCTCAGTTATTTTGAGCGTGTCATATAATTGTGATTTTAGAAGAATGTCTTTTTGGGAATTAGCAGTATTTGAATATAGCCAATTAAAATAAAATATTACACACATAATCCCCTACACTCAATTTAGAAAGAGCCATTTAGCATTTTGACAAAGAGTAAAAGCAGAATTTTCAATTAGTTTCCTGTGAAATGCTGAGATTTTTACCTTACAAAATTGCCTCTGAGCAACAACACCAAACCCCTCTGAATAACTTAATGTGAGAATAAATTTTATGTTCTGTACACATTTCATTAATAATAAACATCTCATTTTCATACAGGATCTCTCCCTGACAACACAATCATAGTTGTCTATTTTTGGGCACAGGCTTTTAATTGGCATGAATGTGTTTAAATGAGAGAAAATGATGTTTGTGCTGAAGCCAACATTGTATGCAGCGTATGATTATCTGAGAAGAGTCACGGAATAGATGACGTACAGAAGTTTACTGACAGGGCAGGTCAAATTCATGTGAACACACAAGGTCTTTGACTGAAATTTATTGTCGGGTTTCTACTTTGTGCCTATTATGTAGTGTAACATATGGTATGAAAGAGTACCAAGCATAAAACAGAATACTACAAAATTATAATTTTAGGTTTTCAGTAACTTTTAAAACCATACCGTATCTATAATATAAAAACAACAAAAATAAAATATACCAATAACACCTTCATTGTTGACTTCTGGTTTTGCCCATCGTGGCACAATTTTACACAGACAGACAGACAGACAGACAGACAGACAGACAGACAGACAGACAGACAGACAGACAGACAGACAGACAGACAGACAGACAGACAGACAGACAGACAGACAGACAGACAGACAGACAGACAGACAGACAGACAGACAGACAGACAGACAGTGATATCTGTGATAGCTGTGATATCATTGTTGTGGATATTTCCACCAAAAGAATTAAATGGTTCCAACAGTGTGCTTGTCCATTGGAAGTGATTGGAGCTGCTCCGTGGTAAAACAGGCTTTGCAATCCAGTCATTCAGTGACGGGCTGGGATGTGACAAGCTGCCAGCTCATATGGTGTTGAGTCTGAGTCACGTAGCTCTGTTCTGCCTCTGTCTACAGGCCCCGACCCTTTCAGCAGAGCTTTTCTGCAACCCCTCTGCCTTCCTTTCAGTCCTAGTCCTACCACACACTCACACACACACGGACCCATCCTTTTCCGCAGGCTCATTTGGACCATTAGGGCCAAGACAGGAGAAGCTTCATGCATGCTTGTGCAGACACCCTTCTTCTTTTTCTTTACTGATGCTTTGATGCTTTTCCAACAGTCCTCCATCTTGCTTCACCTATCTATCTATCTATCTATCTATCTATCTATCTATCTATCTATCTA
>JABUIW010000162.1:4979090-4993905 GCA_013363375.1 Menidia beryllina | reverse complement strand
TATCTATCTATCTATCTATCTATCTATCTATCTATCTATCTATCTATTGTCTTCCGTGTCTTTGTCTGCTCATAATGGATGGGAAGGTTTTTAAACTGCTCATTGAGCAGTTGTTGTTGTTGGCAGACTCAATAATATCAGATTCCAAGGCCTTATTATTTTCAGTATCTTTCAGGGAAATGATTCTCTGGCAAAGTTGGGCAGAAATCAAACTCTAAGAGAGCAGTCACTGTTCTCAGATTTCACATAATCCCGTATCAGAAACACCGTGGGCTCAAATGGGGCCCATTTACAAAGAGGAAATGTCAAATTTGTCACACTGATATCACTTACAGATGCTTTTTGATGTCAAGCTACTACACATAGGTTTAGCTACCATTGCATAATGGTGTTGTATAATATTGCGCATAGTAAATAAAGTACTGATTTATTTAGTAGATAGGACATCTTATACAAACTCAACAGTCAACAAATGATACTATTGTGTAATGTTGAGACCCTGGTGGGTACAAGGGGCATGCAGATGAGCTTCCCTGAGAGGAGATTCTTACAGTTTGTGCAAAGATTCTTTGTTTATGCAAAGAAATTGCTACAGCGGCTGTCCCAGTGGCTTGTTCCAGACGTTGTTGGAGGTGAACATGCTGGATGTGGAGGTCCTAGGCTGCTGCGGTCACACACCTTTGGAGATGGCTCCTTTCAGAGAAATTAGCTTTCAATTCAGGGGCAGCAGCTCTGACGGACCTTCCTACTGTAAGCATGCCAATTACACGCTACCTCGAAACTTGCGACATCCGTGGCATAGTCTTGTGTGACAAAACTGAACATTTCAGAGTGGCCTTTTAATGTGGCCATCCTAAGGCACAACTGCGCAATGTTCATGCTGTCTAATCAGCATCTTGATGTGCCACACCTGTGAGGTGCTCGTTATCACACATTTAAACCGATTTGTGGACAATATTTGGTTAAAATGGTTATTTTGTGTATATAGAAAACGTTTAGGGTCTTTAAGGTCAGCTCACAAAAGTGTTGCATTTGTATTTTTGCTCATTAAAAAAAAAAAAAAAAAGTAGTACATACTTGAGTTGTTTGGGAATGTCTGTAAATAACATAGCTTCCAAAAGAAAAAAAAAACCTTTCCATTTTTAAAATGAGGCTATAGTGTATGTGATAGATGTGTTGATGTAGATGAAACATTAAAGAATGAGTAAGGCTCAGGGAAGGGGAGGAAAATTGAAAGACCACAGGACAGAGTGGGGAGATACAGGACCATTATTAGACTCTTTGACATAGTTAGGGATTCAGCCTGGGGCCAGAGCTACTAATGGGGGTCTGTCTTGTCTTTTTCCAACTCTACCTCGCAGACACAACTATCATATTCATTGCTACATGTACAGTTATGGATTCATGCACGCTTCGGTGGCCAGAGCTATACAAGCAGACACATGTGAATATACGCTAAAGACTGAGCTGCTATGTCCAATCCAAAGAGGTTCTCCAGCACAGTTTTCAATTACAAATAGCTAAATCTTTTCTTGTATCTGGATCCTTAAAATCCTTAAAACGTTACCACTTGGTGCAGAACAATAATGAACACAGCATGCCATTGTATTACAATGTTTTAGGAACACAGCATGGTCCTACACATCCTATTACCCTGTTGCTTCACAGAGATTCTAATCTTGCATCACCATTTATGTAAGTCTTGATGTGTCATTCTTAAGACAAAAGCAAACCGTTTATCCTCTCATCTCTCATAGTACCTTGAAAGCTACACCCATGGTGCATTTTAGAAGTCTTTAAGGAAAACAGCTTACAGTGACACGCTGCTGAGATAAGCCAACTCATTCCCGCCAGCATTTGTTGTGCTCTGCTTAATCTAATTCAACAGTTAAAACCACAGTGACAGCAGCTCCTTGCTTAAAGCACTAAATTACAGTCTTGCAGGGAAATGGCGGCAAAAATAAAGATGAGAGGAAGACAAAAGAGCTGAGAGGAGGCAGTAACAGAAAGGGCGACACAGCTAGATCAAATAAAATGGTTTTGGTATAGAGTGAAAAAGAGGCAGGGAAATAGTAAAGCCGGCGGTGTATCTAGTGAAACCAGCAGAGACAGTGGAGGGACTGATGTAGACAGCTGGACATGCACATTTTAATCTGTTTAAATAGGATCTGCCCAATTCAGGGTTTTCTCCCATATAGCAATCCCAACACTGGAATTGTGACATCCAGACGACAGAAGGGAGCCACAGTACTCAGAGATAACCAAACCCCTGTCTGTGTGTGTGTGAGAGAGAGAGGAAGTACAGTAAAAAAAAAAAAAAGTGCAGCAGGCATCTATAGGAAGAGGGACAGAGTCAGTCACTGAGACTGGAATCAAAATGTCTGATTGTCATTCAAAACAGTCATAAAAATCTTATTGCAAACATGGCATAAAAATAACTTGTTTTTTATTGTGTCCACTGTAGTTATGCTAGTTATTGTCACAACCCTCCAACACTGAATGAGAAGGCACATCAAGATGATAGCCTATCATAGCCTATCAGGCACCTTTGTTCCTTGTTTGTTCCTTTGCTTGTTCATACTGTCTAAATAGACTATCAACATACATTTTTAAGGTCATGAAATGCCGACCTCATGGGATATACAACAGCAGAAAGCATCTAAAGCAATGATTTACACAGGTCCACAGACCTGGTGCATTCACCACCATGCTTAACAGAACAGTGATGCAAAGTTTTCAACAGGCTCATGCTGAACAGACCACATGGGCTGATTTGACTGAAAATATAAAGCTTTCACAATTTATTTCTTGGGTCTACATCTGTGAATATAGTCTTCTTGGAGACCTTATCTAAACACATGAGTTACACATAAAGTTGCAGTAGCGTGCTTTTGCTCGAGATGCAAAAGTTGCGCATTTCAATTTACAAATAAACAAATACATACAACAGACATCTCACTCCCTCAAAATGTATTATATGCTTGTGACCGAAGAACTCCTTTTTCTTTTTCTATCTTAGAATAAGCCAAGAAAGATGAACAAGCCCCAAACAACGACAAGTGAGACGTTCACCTGCCATATTTCCCCTGGGTGACCTGGGTGGCACAAACAGTTGCTAATAATGGAGACTTCTTCAAAATAAATTAAAATGATAACTGGTCAACAGCTAAACATTAAAATGTGTCTACCGTTTAATTTATGTGTTCATGCTGCAAGCCTTGTTTAAGAGAACAGAAAAATCCAAGTTTCAGTCTCTGACTTCTTCTGGTGGATCCACTTTTCCCTTGTTATGATCAGTTATCTATATCAAAGATAACTGATCATATCAACTTTGCAAAAAAAACAAATCTGTCAAGCAAACATGAATTCACCAAATTTCAAAGAAGATTCATCTAATTATCTTATCTTTGAGTACCCCCTGGTTGAGCGGTGGTGTCAGCCTGGCCAACCGTCAACTCTTTCAGACAGGCTAACGTGCTCTCGCGGCCTGGGGACCCAGAGATGGTGATGGGACCACAGTTTAATTGGGGTAATCGGCGCGCTTTTAGGGACCTGCTTATCAAGACACACAGGCATGCCTCAGTAACGATAGACAGACAAGCAAAGTGACAGCTCTGCTTCACCATCCAGTGCATTTCCCTACATCCCTGCATTACAGACCCCGAATCAGCAGAATGCAGTGGATGATCATGGATGTGGGGAAGTGTAGTGCATTGACAACTCGGGAACACTAACAACGTTTAACAATATTTAAATGTGTCAGTGATACAGTGACTTTGCCTGAGGGGGAAGGAGGATAAAAGGTGAGACGGTGATAGTAAAAAGAGGCCCAGAATGTCTCTTAAAAACAGATTTTTAGTCAGTAAAGTCACTTAATTTAAAGATCTTTTGCCACATATAGAATTTGTATTGACACTGTAAAGATGCTATAATGAATATGATATTGCGTTTCAAATATGCCTTTGTTCAGTAATGTCTGACTGAGCATGCTCAGAGAGATCCACGGTCATATGAAACTACAGTTTAATTCAGCGTGTGAGACAACAATGACTGAGATTGTTTTATCTTGTCTCATTGTGCATTAACGCTGTTATAAGAATGAGGGGTGTGCAGATTAGAAACTGTCTGACTCTGCCTCAAGCTGCACACACACCCACGTGCACACAAACACAAGCACACAACCTCATGGAGCTCACGCAACTATTCCTCAACCCCCACACTCCCAATTACTTCTTTCATGGCTAGCTATGACCTATCATAAGCGCAATAAATGCTGCTGCTCCGATATAAGTAAGATGCAGCCTCCATGTTGTTCTTACATCACGTAAAAGCTCGAAGCATAGAAGCACCGACACAGGATTTTCATCTCTTAAACACACCTTCCTGTTTGTCTCCCACTCTCCTTCCAGCAAGCTCCATGTTAAACTGTTTTTGCTAGGCGTGATGGGAATCTATTTTCTGTGCCTCATTCTAAGACAAAAGGGCCTTTATTTGACGCCATGTTTTCCGGTGGTCTTACATGTAGAGAAATTGCCCCAGCCTGACTGAGGGTCAGTACATATTGTTTATGAAAAACAAAAGGATGATGACATGATGCCATGTCTAGACTCCATGCAAATGAACAAGGATAAAAAACTCTTGCAAGCTTCCGTACAGTATTTTTAAAGCTGTGACGAACACACAAACATATCATACAAACCACACGCATGCCGCGCACAGACACACACACACACACAGACACTTTGGCAGACAAAGTGGGAATGATTATGGTAATGATAATAATCATGGCTGTCATCACTGTCTCCTCCACCATGTTAAAAATTAATCTGAGTTAACGGTAATCCACGTCTCCTCATTAGATTACTGGTGTGGGGAGGGGAGACTCACAGGCCATCTGTACATCATTAACAGAGTCTCAGTGACAGCTCTACTCTCAACTTCTCTTTCCCTCTAACATCTTATCTGTCCCTCCGTCTTTGTCTACATCCTGGACTATCCATCTAATCCTGTACCACTTTTGCCCAGTCTCCCCATCCTCTCTGTTTTCGTCCTTTTCATTCAGTGTCAGTGTAGATGTGTGCCACATTTACAAAGCAAAGAAAGTCTCCCTCTTTCAAGGGTTTCCTTATTAACAAGTGTGATTATCAGTCCAGTGTTTTGTCATTATCACAATATTTAATTTCTATTAGATGGAATTTTTGCCTCTGGTGCCCACTCCGTTCATCTTCTTCCAACACACACACTTACACGCACACACACACACACACACACACACATTAGGCACCCAAGTTCAACCACTGGAGAGATTTTAAGAGACAAATGTTTCATAGAGGGGAGGTCAAAGGCTGGGGTCAGTGGTGCCAGGAGCTGAACGGGAACATTGCATTGTTAGCAGTAATGGCTTTAATTGCTGACAAAGTGTGATCTTTTCATCCTGAGCAACCAACACAGTCCTTACCGGCTATTCCAGTATAAAGGAAAGGAAGAAAAAAAAAGACTCAGTATTTTCATTAGCAAATGGTGTCGCTCTTGTCACCAGAACAAGCATAGACAGGCAGAGAAAGGAAAAAAAGTGAAGAATCCTGGTGGACATGCTCAAAGAAATTGCTCTTAAGTGACATCAAAAGGCACCGAGATAAGCTGCTATCACATCTACTGGTGTTATTTTTGGTTTGGTCACAATAAAACTTGCTGGAATTGATAATAAATAAATCGATTTTAAAAAGAAAATAAATCCTAAAGTAGCCCATGAATATACACAAGACTTATAAGATTCTAAAAAAATACAGTAACACTGTCAAAAGCTGTCCATTTTCTTTCTCTGACTGAGCTTTTCGGTCTAAACTGCTTGTTAGCATTTGACATGAGGTCTTTTCGTCACACTATCTCATTGCACCCTTGCTTTCTTTGTTCTGTGGGAGCACCATCTACCTCAATATCCAACGTTTTACATGTTTCTGGACGTGTCTTCCACTTTTGATTAAAACAGCAAAGGTAATGTAGCATGAAGAGATCAATGGCAGACAAATAATGGGTTTGTCTTGCAACCTTGAATTTGGATATAAAACTGTATCTGCTTGTAAAGATCTGAGGAGCTCATGAGTAATCTTTACAAAGAGATTGGATGCCAAACTAGCAATTGGCCTTTATGGACTGAAGGGCATAGCCCCTGGGAGAAGCTTGTTACCTTTAGTCAAAGCTTCCCCTTCATCTTTAAAAATCAGAACAAAGCATTTTATAACTACCATGAAGGCATTCATAGTCAAACATTTAATCAAACTCTCATACTCCTCATACTCCAAAATAATGAACTCTTTTCTGTCATTGTACAGAATGACTGAAGATAAGACAGAACTGTAATCATGCAAAAAGAAGAAGTGATGAGCATAGACATACTGTAAATCACTCTAAGGCTCTTGATAATTGATACCATCTGTACCTTTATTTCAGTGTGGAGCAAGTATGCTCAGAGCTCTGTCCTGCTGTGGGCAAACATTCTCCACAGTCTACTTATTTCCAATCAGACCCTCTTTGAGCAGTACAATGCAAAAAGTACATTAATAAATTGTGTCAATGAGTTGCAATTGCTACTCAGTCGTTTCTTGCCAGAGCTTTTGAATTTTTTAAGATTCCCAAATCAAAGCATACTCTTGCACGGCGAAATGTGAAGCTACCACCCAAGGAAATCTACATTTGAGTCATCAGACTCAGGTGTGGCTTCACACCACTTTAACCTCAGCTGGTTCTCCAGCTCTCTTACCTTGGCAGGCATGTGGGATTAGAAGCTCATCGGCTTTTACTGTGACATCTGTCTGACAGGAAAGTGTGGAAACGAACAGAAAGGTTCAGCTGTTCCTTTTGTCTTTGTAGAACTCCATTGATTTTTTTTATTTTGCTGCTAACTTCACAGACAGCTTTTAATATGGTTTGGAGGTGGAGCCCACAAGTTTACGTGTGTATGCGTGTGCGCGCATGAGTGTATTGACAGATGGCTGTCATTGTATGAGAGCTGGTTTGCACATTCATGTAATAGAGGCAGAAAAACACAGCAAACATATGCAGTGGACAGCAGGACTCGCTGAGTGGAACTAAAGGCAGGCACGTTCACAACACCAACATCAGTCCATCAGCTGAGATGCCTTAGTGTGACTCTGTTTTATTAGTAGGAACTGAACTTATTCTGTAATGGCTTTCGCTTGACCTAAATCACATGTTTTAAAAAGAAAGAAGTGGGAATAGGTTCAGATAATAAAGGCACTAAGATGAAGCAGATGTGAACTTCAAACTACACAAATATTCAAAACCACAAGAAGGACTAAGCGGAGAAGTCATTGTGAGGGTCTCTGGGTCAATTCTGTCTTTGTATTTATCCTCGGTGTGTGTGTGGGTGTGTGTGTGTGTGCATACGCATGTGCGTGTGCCCGACCACTCGAGCCTTGCGCAGCACCCTAACTGTTCCTGACAGCCAATGGCTCATTAGAGCTGCTGTTCTATGTTCCTACCTCAATCCGCCCGCTCCCAGTTTCCTGGACCCAGCCCCCAAAAACAATTGTGTTTTGTGTGTGTGTGCGTGAATGTGTGTGTGTGTGTCAGCTGACTGCGCTCAGGCCTGAGTCGGGACAGGGTCGCTGGGCAGTAGGGTCGAGAGCGGGGGAGTCAAGGCCTATTCACGAGGCACAAAGACATAATTAACCAAATTGGCAAATGGTTCAAGAAACTGCCTCTTGAACATTGTGTGCTAGCCTGTGGTTGCTATAGCAACTCTAAATTTGTGGCCACATTTGGGTATGTGCATTATGTCCAATGTCCATAATAAAAGTCACAAATGATTATCAGATGCCATTCAAGACCACACACACTTGCTTCTTTTACACAGATGACGGGCACTATCACACAGTGATGTATTTCTAAATATGCAAAAGGGGAAAACTCTTCATTTTATGACATGTTTTACGAATCTGTTATCTGATAAACATCCACTTAAATTATTCCTTCACCTTTCAGAGAAGTTTGTGAGTATATGAAGATTATTGGTTTTCATATTTGAGGCTTGAATGATCCAAGAGCCTCACACATCCAATTCTTCACAGGTGTGTCTGTGTTCGTGTCCGGCTGTGTGTGTGTGTGTGAGTGTGTTTGTGTGTGCGTTTGCATGTCTGTCAGCAGACACTCCCCTCGTTAGTCAATGAGTCATTGATCACCATGACAGTGGGACAGACATCAAGGACGAATCGTGTGCTGGTCAATAGCTGGGCGGCCGTTATCTGAGTGAAAAAGTGCACATTGAAAGCCTGTCAAGTTTTTCCACTGCTACAAAAAAAGAGTCCACACTTCAACTGGTGCAGCATTAGAAGCCCCTTAATCTATCAAATATGGATTTTACAGCACTGCACAAGTTTGTGCTTTAGAGCAGAACTGAGATTCATCAGGCAAAAGTTACGTTTTTCACTGTGAGGCTCCAAGGTTTGTTTGTTTGTGTAAAGTTGTCTTCCTCCCAACAACTCCAGCCCTGTTTTGAGGTTAGTTTCTGTAAAGTTGTGCCTTTTGGCACCAAGCAGCATTGTGATTTGGGAGCTCATAGCTTGGTTAAAGATAAACTTCAGGTCTGACTGAAGAGTTCACTCTTTCTCGCTCTTTTCCCCTCCCTCTGTATCTCTCTGTCTGTTTCTTCCCCTCCCATCCTTCGCTCAGCCCCTTGAGTCACAACAAGAGGCAGCAAACAGCTTGTGCATCCCTCGTACCAGGAGAAAATGCCCCATTTTCTTCTGTTTGAATCTGACATTTTTGGCACATTAAATATTGGACATTAATAAATTAAATGTAATGAACTTACATAAAAGAAGAAAAAAGTCCAATGGTACAATGCAAAAAGTATAAAAGGCAAGAGTGTGGTAGAAAGAAGCACAACAACAACATAGAGAAGCTCAAACTTTTTTCTTTAATTCCAATTAACTATTGCCTTCTGTAGCCATTGGAGATTATTGTTGATGTTCATTTATTCAAACAAATATTGAATAATTTATAGCAGAGGGAATAACAACAAATCACAAGGACTTGGCACCAGTGTAGGAAAGAGGCCTGTCTATTAGGAGTATGATCGAGGATAACTCCTAATAAGTGACTTATTGGTCATTTAATCTAATTAGACCTCCACTGGGTATTTTGTAACATTGAAATAATCATAACTCTTTGAAGAATGCTGATGCAACTGATTTGTGACCAGTGAACAGCACTGATTTATATTTGATTGAATGAACTGAAACCTTGAAATACTGACTTGTATTTCAAGATTTATAATTTGTCGCTATCGGCCATATTGTCACAAGCTGCAAGTCATTATAAGCATGCATTTTTAACACCTGTATCTATGTCCTGTGTGTGCTTCAGTCTTAATTGTGTTGGCATGTGTATGTGTGTCAGTGCAGGTATGCAGTATGTGGGTCGCTGTAAATGACACCACCGGTCACACCCTGTGGTTCCATTACGTAACACCTTGACTTCTGCCAGTCATTTAGCTTTCTTCTCTCCACCTTATTTATCAGATCTTCCTCTTGTGAGATTTCTTTGAAATCTCCATTTTTCCATATTCCCATCCTGTTTATACACAAGCACACTGACACCAATGGATCATACAACCACAGACAACTCCCACAAACAAATTCAGTACTTTTTTTAGCAATGTTTTTCCATTTGGAGCCTACAAATTCAAGGTGGATTTGAGGCTGCTTAACCCTGTAATGCCAAATGTATCATATTTGATACATACGGTTTCTGAAATGTTTTGCGTCTGACAGCTTTTGCATAATTCAATGGTAAAAACTTTGCTCAAAATCCTATTGTACACAATCAGATACACCTGATAACAGGGGGCAGAAAACTACACGAAATAAAATCTTGACTTATCGCATAGTAATAAATTATTAATATTGAAAAATTATTTTTGTTTTTTCTTTTTACATATTATGTTAAAAGGCCAAATAAGGAATTCAAACAAAAAAAAGGAATTTTCTGTTTTGTTTTATTCTTGGATCGGGCTTTAAAGGGTTAATGACAAAGTAAAGCATAGCTTGATTTTACTCTGGGGATGACAATAACAATGTTTCAAATCAATTGCTATGTGGCATAATTTTCTCAGAGAAAATCAACTTGTCTTTGCCACTGAGTCATATCCTGCCAGCCATAATACATACACATATCCTCTCTCAAGTTAGGCAATGTCTATCTAACAATGTGATGGCATTGCATTTATCTGACTCCATAGGCACAGTCATTCATACTGCCTGGTAATCTGCTCACTAGCACTGCTTCACTTAGCTAATTCAGATCTCCATCTGATATCTCTAAACTCCCATGCCTGCTGTTGTGGAAGCCAGTTGTTTTCCCTCTAAAGGAGGTGTTTATATGAGAGCTTCCAGGCATCAATACCTTTAAATGTAGACTGAAGAGACAGAGAGGACTCACTAAATGCAATATTTTTTATTTAAATGATTCTTACTGAAAGAGAACAAATGGTACTGATTGTTTAATTGTCACAAATAGGTGGCTGCTGAGCTTTTACCAACAAAACTGTGTGTAACTAAAGAATTAAATAACCTAGTAGGATCAATTTAAAGTTAACAGAAGACATAAAAAGTCTCATTAATGGTTATTTGAATTTATTTGGGCATGTATCAATTAACAAGGCAGATATTCCAAATTCCAGCATGATAAATCCCACACAAACTGTGTTTGTTAGATTGAAACATAATTATTTGACAGTGAATGAAAACAAGTGTGCCCCTGTTATTATGTCCGGTGTTCTCCCAGCTGTGCACAAAAGACTATGAATTACAGCACCTTGTTAAAGTGCATAGGTGTGACTTGTCTGGGTAAATTGCCGATTGAGTATAGCTGGAGTGCGTGCCTGTGTAGCACCGCAGGACCAATTATCCTCCTCTAGAAGAAAAAGGCCCCATTATAGGTCCATAAAGATATCACAGATAGACCAGAGACCAATTAGGCATCCCTAAACTAATAACAGGTACACCAAGTGACAGCACAAGCATCCAATCTACATGTGTCAACAGCATGTGTCATGTAGTACCTAACAAAGCCCTAAGGCCCAGGCTGTGTTGTTGGCACTAGAACCTGTGGACAACCATATTTTGAATGCAGGCTGGCTGACTAATATGGTAAATGCGGGAAATAAAGAAAAATCTTCTAAATATCAAAAGAAGTGATGTCCGTCATGATGCTTTGCTGAGAATGTCTTAAAAGAAATATTGTCATATCGTCTCATCCAGGGTGAGTCTTTTTTTTACACGTAGTACTTTTAATTCAACAGATTTTTTTTTTAAAAGTCCCGGCAGATTTGGATTTTTTCATCTGCACTCCTGACTTCACTGAGAAGGTTTTGTTCCAGACCACATTTGTGCCAAATAGAGATGCCAAAAAGTGGCACCAGAATCCCAAATCTCCCACCTCTACTCGTCCACTCGTCCCAAACCTCTCACTCACCCTTCTTTTCATCAGACTGCCAGAGAGGGTAAGATCAGGTCGACTATGCAGCGATGAAAGAACCGTGAGACACATGCCCAGCGACCATACCAGAGGGGAGGAGAATAAAGAGAGATGAATGGCAGAGATGAAGAGGAGGAGGAGAAAGAGAAGGGAATGGACTTCAAAACAACAACAACAACAGCAAGAAAACAAACAACGCGGGGGGAAAAAAACAAGTGAGAGGAAAGAGAGACTAGTAGAAGAAGCTCACAGGCACCCAAGGTCCTCAAACTAATTAGGATGATTTGCATTTATTTATGAGGTTTAATGAGCAGCTTTTCAATAGTTTGTTTTCCCCTAATATGAATATTTCCTTTTCATTACAGTACATTGATAGAAAATCTCATTCTTTCCAATAATCACATCCTGGCTTTTCTGTTTTTGCACATACAGAATTTGTTAATGCATGTTTTTGTTTGTGGCCAATGCACTTTCAAGAGTTCGGATGGTATTGATTTATATATTTTTTCACATTAAGCATTTATTTTAGGCTTTGTAAAGTGTTTCTCCCATCATTTCATCTTGAAAAATGCTGCTTTGATGTGTTTTGATATAGTACAGTAACCTCCACTTTGTCTGAAGCAGCTTTCTTGCTTTTAAAACAGCATTTTTCTTCAGCAGAAGAAGGTTTAGTGTCGGGTCTTTTCCCCTTCCGGGCTTACAGTAGTCAAACCAACAAACACAATTATTTTCATTCACTAGCCAGAGCACAGCGTACTCCTGTCTCCCAAAGGTAATATGTGATGGCAGAACAATGTGTACCACCTCAACTGAACTCCCATATGACTTATATGTCTCTGTAGGAGTCCCATTCAAAATGTTGCCAAAAATTTCTATTACCAGTCTGAGCTTTTACAGTTACAAAGATAAGTATGTATGACAGTTTCTACATGGAATAAAATGCAGCAATTTTATGGTTTCAAAGAAAAATTACTTTAAAAAAATGTTAATGTTCTCTTGCCATCGATTATATTTTTTGAAACACAAAGATGTGTGCGGCAGAATGAACAACAGGTATCTTAAAAAAAAACGTATTCATTGCAACATTTAATACGCTTTTCTTATATTAAGGGAAACATAAATAAAAGATTTCAGTAATGACAATAAATCCCACTTAGATTTTGTTTTAATTTAACCAAGTAAGTTGTGTCTTTACCAAATACTTTTGACAGCCATGGTCAAGCTTCTGGCAGGATTCTCACTGGATATTTGACTGCACTAACTAAGTTCTTACTATTCAGTTGAATTTATTTATTTGTTAGTTATGTCTTTTTTATATATATATATTGGGTTTTGCTGGGATCTCATCTTTGGAAAAATTAATTCTCAAAGCTCAATATCGGTATGCTTTCTTCAACCGGTCTGAATGTGTCCTTTTCCTCTTGGAGCACCCAAAAAATGTCCGAATGCCAGCTGTTCAGTTGATAATTACAAAGCTTAAGAGGCCGAGCAGTGTACCAGCCCCACAGTGCTTAACAGTTAGGTCTGTAGGTCTCTTCGGGTTTCATTTCTCATCTTTACTCCAAACATACATTCAGTGATTCCTCCTATAACCTTTCCCAAGAATGAGTTTTCTGTGTCTCTGTTTTCTACCGAAAACTCACCTTAAACCCTGTGGTAATCTTTAAATCTGCAGCAAAAGTATTTAAAATTTTATTCAGAGGACATTTCCTGATTGTTTTAAAAACTGTTATAGTTATGATATCTGCATTGATGTCTACAAGCATCCTCCAGATAAATCAAGTTAAAGGCCATTCCACTACTGAACTGAAAACATTATCTCGACTAAAGAAAATAAATTAAAATGTTCTAATCATCATTAATAAAGCCCATATCATCCAGCCATTCTGACCTGTGTGCCATTTTCACAGGGAAGCCCTGTGGCAACGCAATATGAATCAATTAATGAACAAATCAATCCTCTGTAACATTTTATGCTGCAGTGTCTGTGCGTATGTGAGTCCATACGTATTTTCTCCCCAGAGCTGAAGCCTCCGAGCACAGCCAACTGTCCCCATGGCCATATGGCTGACTGTAATTATACATAATGTTCATCTCTGTCAAGCTGGGGCTTGTCTGGGTAATATATTTTGGTATATATGTACATATAAGGTATGTAAGCATGTGCATGGATACATAGTGGATATGGGATTAATACGTGGCCAGATGGAGACCACTGTGTTACAGGCAATGAGAAGTGTATTTAACCTCACTTTGAGTGTCACGTTTTTTATATTTTCTGCTGGGATTAAATGTCCAGATTTTCTAAGTATAGGTCTCTTTTTTGGGCTCAGAAGTCCAACATTTGTGTGGTTTTATACTTCGGGACTGAATGTGAATGAGCACTTTCCTACTGCTAATAAAACCCTAGATTTTACCATGGGATAGTGATATATTTTGTTTGTTGTTGACTGATGTAAAGAGAAGACGGTTAAGAGATCCTATCCAAATTGTTTTGTTGCTCACAGAAAATTATATGACAGAAAAATCTGTGCTTTTTAATTTAAAAGTAATATGACATACAGTATTTCAAAATTTTGCTATGATAGACTCAAAAACCAACACTTCAGACTGCTGGGAGCTTTATTGCTAATTAAGAAAATAGAATAGTCATTTTTCATTCAAAAAGCTACACTTGACAGCTATACAGAATGCAATCTTCCAAAATCAGTTGTATGTGTGTCTACACTATATAGGAGTACTTTAAACTGCTTCATAGTGTGTGTGCTCTAAAGGAACAGCCTTGATGTGGAAACAACGCATAGATGATTTGGCAGGAAAGAAAAGATGTCAGAATATCAGACAAGCAATAAACAAATCAGGATTTTTGTAACAGATGGATTTTCATACCTAATTCGGTGTTAAGTTTAGCTTTATTGGAACTTCTAAAACCGCCTCTTTGTGTCGGATAATTATTTGATTTAATATTATTTATTATTTATTTTACCTGGGTAAATATTTTTAAAAGCATCACCATAATAAATGATCCATTTAGTCATTTGTTTTATGAGTACAAATTAAACACCGGTGCCATCAGTAATAATCATATCTGTCTCTAATCTGTTCATTTCTTTTATCAGTGGACACCTTATGTCATCTAAGATTTACCTGGGCTGGACAGCAGCTACCTGACATGAGAGATAAGATGCAATGAGCTTAAAAAAATCAACATGCTATAGAGGATAACGGAATGGTGGAAATTAAAATGACAACCAGTCCTGCTTAATAACCACACCTTACATCCCACCTCTGCTCCCCTACATGACTCATCAACATA
>JABUIW010000162.1:4855004-4979080 GCA_013363375.1 Menidia beryllina | reverse complement strand
ATATTCACAAATACATGCAAACAAAAATAAACACCACCACACACAGACTTTGAGACTAATCAGTACATTTATTGGTTCATTGTGTCTAACTATGCCCATATCTATCTGATATTCATCAGGAACAAAAATGACAAAAATGACCTATTAACACAGAAACTGTCAATAAAACCTCTCTGTCGACTCTTCCTGCTCTTTCCCCTCTTCCCCTCCCTCCATCTTTCTCCACCTCCTGTCTCTTCTCACCTCATTTTTCTGACCCTTTTCTTTGTCACCTCACCTCTCACCTCCCCACTACATCTCCACACCTCTCCTCCTCACTGCAGCACTCTGAGCTCCCCTCTCACTTCTCCTCACTCCCACCTACACTCACCTCCCTCTTCCCCTTTCCTCGTCCCTATCTTTCCATCATCTTCCTCATCCCCTTATCTCCCTTGTTAATAATTCAACAGACGTGCACACATGAGTGGTCATTGCAGAGCTTCACATGGGGGATCTGGAGAACAAATGAAGCATAAGGCTGGAGGAATTAAAAACTTCCCCACGGCTCCACTATAGGGCCGGAGGAATCTGCCGCCTGCCTGGCTGAAGCCCGTCTGTGCAGCCTTTCCCTCTTTTTCCCCTGCCGCTAAATGTTAGCACGCCTTTTTCAGGATGGGGGGTGGTGCTGGGGGGGTAGGGTGGGGGTGGGGGGTTTAAATGCTAAGTATGCCCTGAGTTGGGAGGTGGTTGCATTGGGACCGCCTGGTGACATTTTGTCTCTTCAAACAGCTTACTCGCCCATTAAAAAGCTGCAGACAAACTCTTTGTTTCTGCCACAGAAGACACCGGTTTTTGTATCTAAAAAGACAATGAGATTCATTCATGAGAGTGTCAACTTTAGATACTGGTACATTTGTCAACCTTCGCTCGTGGATAAAGCTACAGTGTGAAGTAACAATGCAAGTTATTTCCATCTAGTCCCTGTTTTTAAATCAATAAAATACATATTTGTTATTTTGGCATTTTCACAGAAAATGACAAAATATGTGGAGAAAAGTTTTTGACCAAGTTCATTAATCATATTTACATACATGAAGATGATGCATTGATCAATTGCTTATGTTTTTACTGTCTGGTTTCATTCTAAAGATTGAACACTGGAAATATTTTAATTGGAAATCAAGTGAAAAGTATCTTCTTTGTAGTATGTAAATCTTCCCATAAAAATGTCTAAAACATATCCATCTATCCATTGTCCATTGTCGGGTCGCAGAGGCAGCAGCCTGTGCAGGGAAACCGTGACTTCCCTCTCCCCTGCCACTTCTGCTAGCTCCTCCGGGGGATCCCAAGGCGTTCTCGGGCCAGCCAAGAGACATAGTCCCTCCAGCATGTCCTGGGTCTTTCCCTGGGTCTCTTCCTGGTGGGAAGTGCCCGGAACACCTCACCAGGGAGGCGAACAGGAGGCATCCTTATCATATGTCCGAGCCACCTCAACTCCTCAACTGGCTCCTCTCAACATGGAGGAGCAGCGGTTCTACTCTTAGCCCCTACCGGATGGCTGAGCTTCCCACCCTATCTCTAAGAGGGAGCCAGGCCACCCTGTGGAACAAACCCATTTGAGCTGTTTCTATCCACAATCTCGTTCTTTCGGTCACTACCCAAAGTTTGTGACCACGGATGAGGGTAAGTACGTAGATCGACCGATAAATCGAGAGCCTCGACAATGGAGGCGTGGAACATGGTCCACTCTGACTCAATGTCCCCCACCTCCCTCGCAATGTGATCAAAGCTCCCACAAAGCTGGAAGTTAATGCTTCGCCTGACGGGGAATTCTACCAGGTGCTCCCAGCAGACCCTCATAATGCAGTTGGGCCTGCCACAATCTCCAATAGTGGCGTCCTCCCCCACCATCAGAGCAAACTCACCACCAGGTAGTGGTCAGACGAAAGCTCCGCCCCCCTTTTCACCTGAGTGTCCAAGACATGCGGCCGCTGATCAGATGAAACGACAACAAAGTCGATCATTGAGCTGCAGTCTAGGGTGTCCTGGTGCCAAGGGCACATATGGACACCCTTATGCCTGAACATTGTGTTTGGTATGGACAATCCATGCCGAGCACAGAAATCTAATAACAAAACAACCCTAGGGGTCAAGCTTGGGGGGATCATTCCTCCCAACCACACCCCTCCAGGTCTCGCTGTCATTGCCCAAGTGAGCATTGAAGTCCCCCAGTAGAACAAGTGAGTCCCCAGGAGGAGCACTCTCCAGCACCCCCTCTAAGGACTCCAAAAAGGGTGGGTACTCTGCACTGTAGGCGATAAGCACGAACAACCGTCAGCACCCGTCCCCCCTCCACCTCCAGACCTGGCTCCAGGGTGGGCCCCGTTGGCCCGCATCCGGGCAAGGGTACACTTGGTCCATTTCTCTTTTTCATCACAAGGGGTCTTTGGGCTGTGCTTCATCGGATCCCTTGCTTAGAACATGTTTGCCTCAGGTGACCCTACCAGGGGCTAAAAGCCTTGGAAAACATAGCTCTTTGGTTCATTGGGATGCTCAAAACCCTCCACCACGGTAAGGTGGCAGCCCAGGGAGGGGCGTGTAAAAACACACTAATACAACAGACTCAAAACGTACCTGAAAATGGAACATACTTTGCAGAAATATGTCAACCTCAGTCCACATAGTGGTTCCGAATCTAACAATACAATTTCACATAAAAGGAGATGTGCTGTACACTTTGATTTTTTCTCCTACCCCTCTCAAAAAACAAAGTTTTCTATTTCAAAAGTATATAAAGTAGTTATTGAATTACTTGAATATTCTTCCTTTCTTTACAGTACTGTGATACTTAAGATTTTTTTTCAATTTGGTCAGGTTCTGTCATAAGGTGAATCGGTACATGCATCTTATAAAGAAAGAGGTGAAGCTTGTTGTACATGAAAGAGAAAACGAGGAGAAAGTGACAGAGTGGATGTCATTCAGAAGAAAGAGAAAGCAAAAGAGGTGTGATTTGTTCCAACATTTCTGCCAGACTGAGAATCAGGAAGGAGACATATGTCACTGCAGAGTCGCTATGGCAATGACAAGTACATGATGAGTCAATGTGACATGTGGGAATACAACAAACAGAGAGCCGGCCCACACACATACACAAGGTTGAGTCAGTGAGGCACCACAACACATGATCATAACAGGCAACACATACAAAACAATACCATAGTTTATACAGAGACAACAGAGAGACAACAAAATGCATGACATTTCACTGTTTCCTTGAAAGGTGGGTTAAAACTTTGACACATTGATACTAGTAAGGGCTCTACATCTGAGAGCACTAATACACTGAAGAAGAGAAGTCCTGAACAGGCAATTCTGAGAGGCATCATGTGGCAGAGGACGAGAAAATTCTGCAGCTTCAAGTAACTGTGTAGATGTTCAAGGAATGGTACTTGAGGGGCACATTAGCTCGATGGTACCAGCACACCTCTTTGCTATCATATTTAAACAAGTCTCATGAAAGTCTTAATCTAGTTCATGTTACATTACCTACCAAGTACATGTACCAACAGAATGCTGCATATGGCTATAACTCAGATAAGGCAGATATGATCGGGCAAAGAGAAACATGAGCACCGGACTGATACAACTTGCCTACACTAACAAAAGCAGCAGGAGTGGAGAGATATGACAACCGATAAATATCCTCCACTCCTTTTCCCTTGTTTTTGTCCTCTTGAAAACAATATGTAAGAGCTATGCCAGTTCATGAGCATGGATACATGTTTTCCAAAAAACTGGCAGTGCCATCAGCTGCACCAGGTCTAACAATAATCTAAAGGGTAATCTAAGACAAGACTCTGGCCCTATTGTGCCTGAGTAGAACCACACAAGGAAAAGACATTCCATTGTTAATTTGAATGGAAAACAAATCCTTTGTATCATATTCCCAAGGAAAGTATTTTACTGTAAATGTGAAAAAAAGCTCAGTCAAGAATGGCAGACTTTTCAGTGTCAGGTGTGCAGCTGAAGGAGCTGTTTTTGGGCATAGGTTCAAATTTTTCCATCATGTTTCCTATGCAGTGGTTTCAATGCCAGCAGAGTGGTCTATCTGGCACAGAAACCCAGCTGTGGAGAAGCAAGACCCTCTTAAAGCACCGAGTGAGGCCCAGAGGCTGTAGAGCACAGTCTAAAATGAGCAACCATACTGAAGTAGAAGGGCAACGAAGAAAAAAAAACAAAATAAGATTGTAATGTAAGATAAATCTTTCAGTGTCTGAGCTTTTCTTCATAGGGAATCATTCAGTTTGAAGGAATTATGATATTTTTATTGTACTTTTGACATCAAGCGACAGCGGTGCTGTTACACCAAAGTGATGCTTAATTTAAATTTAATGGCTTTTAAGTACAGTAGGACCCACTGTGTCGCTGCAAGAGAGCTGATGGAAGAGGGGTAAGCATACAAGAGAGGTTCATATTCAGTGAGAGCACTGGAATGAGCTCAGTGTGCTTGTCTACACATTTTGGAGCACTTTAAAAAGAGATACTGATTCACAAACCTCTTCCTCTACCACTGCGCTCCATCTACATACCAAGTACACCATGAGCTGAGTGTGCCAAGTAAAATGGAAGAAGCAACTATGTCCATCCCCAGAACCTTCCTTTGTGCGAAAAGATTATGTGCCTCAGACACCAGCATGGTGATTGTCTTCATTCTACAACCTAAAACAAAAAAAAACAAATATTTGATACTCCCTGCCATATATTACTTTTGCAAGTTTATGTTTTGTTCCTAAATAGAGTTCAACACATTCTGGGAATAAATCAGAACCACCAAGGTTTTACCTGTGTTGTACAGGCCATTTCCCATGCCCTCAGAGAGCCCAGGGCACAGTAATCAGTCTTTTCCAAGTTTAAAAACAAAAATAAAGACTGGCAAACTCACATTACCTTCCAATATACCTGTTTGGAAAAGAGCTTTCCCAGTGTTCTAATATCAGGACAAAAACTATTTGGCACCCACTACACCATATTTCCCAATCTCACCAAACTCCTCCCAAACCCACACGGTCTTATCAGCCACTAAAACCAACTAATTTGTTGTTAAGATATAACTGCACATAAACACAAATACCAATCAGAGTTCTTTTGTTTCCCCCAAAGACTTGGGGAAACTTCATCTACCTGTCCGTACCTTTTACTTAAGGAATTTCACAGAAGAATAAAGTCCAGCACCTTTTCTGTGTCCAGATCTGTCTGTCTATCTTTAAACTGTACGGCCTGGTAGCCATTTGTTAGAGATCATTAAGGGCAGCTATGGTTTACAAATGGCTGGTACTGTACTTTAGCTTGTCAAGGTTAATTAGTAAATTTAAAAAGAATTAATAATTTCAATAAATATTTTCTTACTTAGCAACCAAAGAGTTTGAATCATGGTGTGATAATGTGTTTGCATTGCAAGTAAGGCTGATTTAGCGGCAGGTTTAAATTACAGATTGTGTCATAATTGTTTGCGCATGTTGGGGGTGTGCTTGTGCGTGTCTGCGAGTGTGATTGGAGTAATCCATTATTGATGATGTCCTGATGAGATCAATCAAGCCAGAGTTTTCTAGTCTTTTGGCTGCTGAATCTGATAATGCCGTTATAACGTACTAATAGTCATGTCATGAATATTTAAATCAAAAGGAAACACACTTTCCATATTCATGACTTTTCTGTTTTTGTCTTCTGTGTTTCTTTTTTCTCCTCTCGTCTGGAGTCCCCCCCCCCCCCCATCCCTTTATCATTCATTTCTCACTGTACACTGTACTTATAAATTGGTTACTGTTACCACCTCAGTTACTTCAAATCTAATCCCTATTAGACTGGAGATCACACCTACAGAATGCATCAGATCTGTATATTTCTGCATGTGCTCCTCTGTTCAGCCGTGACCAGAAGTCCACAGAGAGCCAACCATGTCTCTGCAGCATCTCCATCTCTTCTGTTCTGCAGCTGCATTGTTGTTTTATTTACCTCAGAGACAAACACCAAATTTATTCATGATGCTTCACAAAATGCTGGTAAAATAAACATTTGTTTCCTCCTAATGAAAAGCATGTTTCTGAAATGAGTTGTTTTGTTTTGTGCTCGACCCCAAACAAGTTTGCTCCCGATAAAACAAATAAGTATGAAAATAAAAAGGCAATAATGCGATTGGTTACAGTGTAAATGCATTTGTTCCACCAACTATCCTGTGGAGGCAGGCAGATCAGTAATAATTCATAAACAAAAGAGCTAACTGTGTTCATAATTCATAAGCGGAGAAACATATACACCCCAGTCATTGCTTTGGCTTGCTGGGCCAATGTGCCGCAGAACAGAAGCTATTTAAAAACTGTCTTGCATCGAGGTTTCAAAAGTGGCACCAAAAATATATTCTTCTGATTACAGATAACCTGATTTGTGTTCAGTCATTTCTATATTAATCTGTAAACATCAGGTGACCTCTACCATTACGAACAAATAAAACAAAGATGGTTAATTGTAAGTTTCTAAAATTTGGGGGGAAAAATGGGAGAACTTTCTTGCTGGTTGTGTATGGGTGTGAGTGTGTTTGCGTGCATGTGTCTCCGTCTGTGCTGTGTGGCATGAATGTTTCAGTCCTTAAATGGAGGCAGACATATTGAATCTTCTCTTATCCTGAGGCGAGGCCTCTGGCACAACATGGACACACAAACACACACATGCACACACACAAGACCAAGGCTAGGAAGTGCTGAGTGGGAATATTCACACTGCATTAAAAAATGACAGATTGACAAATATGAAGGACAGCATCTGTGCATGTGTGTCTGTTTACAATTTTTTAATCAGTAGTCTAAATTAGTTCATTACTTAACAATAACAGGCACATTTACTATATCTAATCTTAGACTATGTATAGCCTATCGATCCATTTGCTAATCCCCCCCCCCCCCCCCACTCTTGTATAGAGGTTATCATTATGATAAACAACAGTACTTAATTCACTTTGCTTCGTTCACTTTACCAGCAGATGTTTCTTTGTTTTACACATACACAGTGCAGCTTGTACGAAACTTTCGATGATGATGAATTAGTGTAAAAACAAGAGAAAAATGGGCAGTGAATTACTTGGTATTTGATCAAGAAGTTTAGGAATCAATGGCAAGGACATAAAAACTTTAAGTATTTTGCATTTGCAAGATTGTAAGACTCTGTATCCAAGTTGTAATAAATTGCACAAAAGGCCAGTAGAAAAATGTTTTAAACTGTCCCATCATCCATAGTGCCAAGTGAGTTTAAACACAATCAGTGTTTAGGTCATAATATAAACTGTGACATGTCCTGAACTAGTTTCTCCAAAGACAGTGCTTCGGTTCATGGGTATTGGAGTTTTTAAATGCATCTCCCTTAGCTAAAATGTGGATGAAAACATGACTCATTAGACACACTGTTGAGGTCACTCTAGCAGAAAGTCCAAATATTAATGAACATTTCAGTGTCACGTTTCTGTTTGTGAGATACAAATGTTCTCCCAGGGGATTAGATTTTTGAAAGTATGGATAAAACACTACTTGCTGGCTACATTTTTGAGTTGATCATTCATGCTACCATAATGTCTTATAGGGTATATCTTTAGCAAACAGCAGTATTTATAAATGGATACACAAGAACCAAAACAATAACCAGAACATTAAGAAATTATAGGAACCAAGGTATTAATCAACTGGCTGAGTTTGCAGACAGCAGCCATACTGCTCTGTTAGGCTGTGGTCTTTAAACTAACAGTGAGTGTGTGTCTTTTAGCGGGTGTTGGTTCCTCTCATTCGCAGAGGGGGACCTAAAAGTGGCTTTCCCTTGACTGACCTCTCTGGATCTCTTGGGATTGCAACATACATTATAAGTAGCTTTTATTCACACACAGATACACAAGCACGCACACACAAACATCCACACATACATCCTTACTTTAATACTCATGCTGTGTTTGTGTAAGCTGTACAGGTTGCCTGAGGCACTGAGTGGTTATGCTGAAGTCCACAGACAGAGAGGTCTGATGGAAGGATGGATGGATAAGAGGCACTAAATTACATGCTGACTGACCACAGAGGTGGAAACTGAAGCCTCAGGGCCCAAAGCTGTCTTTCTCTTTGTCCATCTCTCTTTCCCTTCAGTCTCCTCGTCCATTTTCAAACAAACTCCATGTGCATTCTTTATTTTTTCTTTTGAGACACATTTCTTATGACACGATGAAATGAAAGTTAACACCAATACCACATTTTCTTTGCTTGTATGGGGACACATGGCTAGGTTAAACAGAGGAGAGGAAAGTCTGTCAGTCAGTCAGGCCTCAGTACTTCAGACATTGCTTTCTCAGGTGATATACAACCAAATATTAGCTTTGATCTGCTTTGATACTAATTGTTTAATTGTTTCTGTTCATCACTGGTTTTTAATTGGTCTTTAATGCAAATGCTACTCATTTACCAAACTGTGATTCTTGGAGTAAATATCATGTCATATGTATCATAAAAGCTGGATACACCCAGATTGGGAAAGGAGTACAAACATGAAATTGCCTGGTTAGTCCATAGTCAAGTACTGATATGAAGGCAAAAACAGCTGTAAGGATTTAATCTTTTACCTGTTTGGTGAAAGATAAGGGATAAAGTGTTGACTTTGCAGGAAACCTTCATACAATGGGTACAATCTCCCATCGCACCTATTAAGTTTTTAAGTTCTATTAAGCACATGTTCTTCTTTGCTACCTTTAACATTCTCAACAAAACTAGGGGAAAATGAGAAAAAAGGCTGTGCTTTTCCATTGTTTGCAAAGCTTCGTGAAACTACGTAAAGTTGTAGTTTCATCGTTCAACTTTCTACAGTGAGTGTTTTACTTGGAAGGGTGAAAGTAAACTCCAAGAGTATGTATTATTTTTCAGAAACTCAGGAGAGATACTAAAATAAATCTTTGTTGCAACATGTTCACCTTGAGGAACTTTGATCATCTTGTGAAGGACATGACCCATCTTTTTCTTTGTCCAATATGTCCTCTGCAAACAGTTTCTCTATCTTTGGACAACCGCTCTGAAATAACTGACCAGAACCAGCACGACTCATAGACATACACACCTCTTGCACCATCAAACCATACAGTCGTCTTGGAAGGCCAGAGGGGGTTCCATTAGTTTCACCTCCTGCTGTGATGCACCCACTCATCCTTTCTCCTGACACATTCACACACACAATTGAATGCATTTGCACAGAATCTCACAGTCCGTACAGACTCACTATTACCCTCTTTCAAAATACATATAGCACAGCAAATAAACCAACTTTTCTTAAAGCGTTTCTTTTCTCTTTTTAATTATTTAAGCTATGACCTCCGAGAAGTTTTACAATATTGGAACTGGTCGAACGAAGGCATTTTTCAATGTAAAGGTTCATTTGTGGGAGTTTTGTTGATAATTCCTTTGTACACCTAATACATTACAATTCACAAAGAGTGATGATCTACCGGTATTAAAAAATAAAATGACTAAAAAGAACCCCTCAAGGTTCTCCTTTCTTTTCTACAAATAGATGCAAATAAATCACCTATCTGTTATAGTTTTTTGATTCCCTATTATTCTACTCCCTCTAACTTCTCTCTGCCTTCCCACATTCAGGTTTTCCTCACCCTCCTTCCCTCCCTCCACTCTCCCATGCCCCTCCTCAGCTCAGTAGCTGTGGCGAAGACGGGGCGATGCGCTGCAATTACTCTAATTGGTTATGACTTCTTCATTTACATGACAAGTGCACAGCGGTCCTGGGAACCAACGGCCTGCTCTCTGCACCCTTCTGTGGCTCTGGTCAGCATGTTCCTGAGGTCCTGTAGATTAGCAGGGGGTGGGGGGGCGGTGAGCCAAGGTGGGAGACAAAGGGCGAGTGTGTGAGCCATTACATGGTTTGAGGATTTCTTCACGGGACCACTGGACAAGAGGTTCCAGACTCGTGGGACAGCCAGGCATCAGAGTAAACTGCTGTTGGAAGATGGATGAGGCAAATTTACTTACCAATCCAGTCATGAACCAAACAGAAAATCTCAAGTCACAGACACCCAGACAAGCCGGGCTGAGGGGGTCTTCGAAGAAGTTTGCACTGAGAGTGACAAATTTCGGGGGTTAAGGGTGGCGGGAGTCTGGATGGATGCTCCAGAACAATATTGTCTGCTTCTCGACATTCCTCTTGCTCATCGTCACGGCGACACTGCGACTGTGGCCTCCACCCATAACAAGGCAGAGAACTCAAACAGTGAAACCACTCATTAGCGTGGCTGGTGTGCATGTGCACATGTGTGTGCACGATTGTGTGTTCTGCGCTGTTAGTTTAAGCATTATGAGTGTACTCAGCTGAGCTATTCTTATGGTAATTTAAGAGTTAGGTATTCATTCAGTGGGCGGCTCTAATGTTTGCTTTGCGGATAAAAAGGGGTTTTTATTACCAGCTGAAGTTCACTTGTCAAGACTAATCTCTTTTAAATGGGCATTCTACAGGGCAGAGAGGGCGAGAGGCAGCAGACATGTACTCCACATTACTCAACAGGCTGGAAATATGAAGCACGCTGCTTTTGGGATAAGAGTAGGCTATACGATCACTCAAAGTAGTCACAGGGACTTTCTGAATATTAGATAGTAATTATTCACGCTTGCCTTGAACCATCAGTCAGGTGCCCATATGCAAAAGAAAATAAAAATCCACAAAATTCACAGGAATAAATGTGTGGTTTTGAATGGCAAAGCACTAGAATTAAGAAGCTCAAAAAAGATGTAGGGAGACCTGAATTTTATCATTTTTTAGCTGTCAGAGTCCTTGTGACAAACACGGGCTGTACAACGGTTTTATCTAGAGGTGTCTGCAAGGTATACTTTAGTAAAGTTAATTAAACCAAGTATTAGTACTTGGTCTGAATATTCAATGAAAAACTTTACAAATTACTCATTGGTGAGACACCTTTATGAAATATATTTCCATCCTGCATGATTTTTTCAGAGTCAACTTCTTTTCATTTTAATCCCTGGTGTTTCCAAATAGTCCCATAAATAATCAGTCTCCCATTAATCTGAATGTGCTTTAACTAAAGCATTTTAAATCTATAATCTTCAGAAAGAAAAAAAAAACCCAGTGGCAGTAAAGTTCATTGAGGTCATTCTTGACCTGTGGTGACCTCTGAGGGGACCTTTGACCACAGAGAGTTAAAGCCAAAGAGAGCTCCTTTCAGAGCTCAGAAAGGGAGGAACAAATGATGGTGACAAGCAAGGAAACATGTTTCAGTATGAACTGTGTGTTTAGCTGATGGTTGTCTTTTCTTTCAAATCACTGATCTTAGCAGAACACAGAAAACTTAAATTGACGTGAAACATAGAATTCCAAATTAAAGAGGGAGGTGGAGAAACATGACACATGATTTTCTGCAGGGGACATGGAGAATCAGAAAAAAAACACAATGGGGTAATGAGTGTAAAGGAATGCTACCTGTATTAAAGAAACTTCTCTTTATCAGCCGATTACATTACACCTCCCCTTGTGATGGATATCTAATTAGACTTTTTTCAATATACATTTCGAAATCCAATTAGTCCACACAAAAACGGAACATTGCTCTCCCAAGGTGACAATAGATTAAAATAGATTGGCAATTTGAACTGATCTCTTAGAAGATGCTTCATCTTACTTTTTCTCATTACTCTGTTGCTGTCAAATCAAGCTCTTTAATTCCAGGGATTAAAGAAAAATCCATATCACCACCATCAATACTTGCAACAATTATCTACTACCTTCCTGCTTAATTTAGATTTTTTGTCTTACTTATTTTATTACCAAAAATTCACCTGAGTTATGTAGATACTTTTTAATGGCAAAATGTCTGTGTCATATTTTTTCTGGATGATAAGAAGACTTGAGACATCATGAGAGGTGGCTTCTAAATCTATTCCCTCAATCATTTTAGACCATTAGGGGAAAATTTGACAAAGCTTTATTTTGCAACATTTAGGAACTGGAACTTCATTGAATAATTTTTATGAATCAGTAAGTACGTTTTGATTGGCCTTTATAGTTCATCCATTCAAAGAGGAATAATGTGTTAATACCGTTCCTCTACCTTAACTCATTCCTCTGAGATACGATTCACATAATATGCTGCACAATATATACACATAACGTCAATCCGATTTCCTAAATGAGACATGCTCATTATGTCCATGCATAAATGTATACACTGATTACTGTGGTCATATTTGCATGTGCATGAATTATTCCAGATGTTTTTAGAAAATATGAAAGGGTGTGACCCCCAGGGGGTGTATTCATTTTGGCTTAAGAAATATTTTAAATCCAGGTAGCATACTTTGAGACTGCTCATTAGATTAGATGTGTTCTGTAAATTTAGATGTGATCATCGTCCTCCGTTGGTACCAGTTTATGGCAGATCTTTCTGATTCTGGGAGGAAAAAAATGACACAATCTGCCTTTTTGTTTTGAATTTATTTTGGTGAAACTTAGTAATGCCAACTAAATGCTGCCTTTGCCAGTTTAGCAACAAACCCGTGTCATACGTGATCCTTCATGGCCTGAAAAAAATCTAAATGTTTCAGTTGACAGATTTATGGTTGAACGAAAACCTTCAGATTGTTTGAAAATGTTTGAATAATCAAGGAATAAATATGCTACCAATATAATAATCTATAGTCTGCATGTTAAGGTTTATATTAGCAGGTTCCCTAAAGAATTAGGTCACTGAAAATATGTTATCTGTGAAGTCAAATAAAAATGGACTTCAAATTTTTACATAGCAGAAAAATAATCACTCTCCAACTGTTAGGGCCTCCTCTTCGAAACTGGTATCTTCAAATGCTGTAATCAGGGGTGGTTCATAGCACAGATCACCTCTGTTAGTTGCCGTATGTGTGCAGCTGTGACCTGCTTACAAGGACTTGGGAGTGAAGTTGCTTGGAGCTTGCATCACTCAGACCTTCCTTACTTTGAGCTAACGCAGATATCAAAGACGCTGTCTGAAAAACATGCTCATTCTGCAGCTCACTCATGAGCTTCTGTGTGTGGATTCAATTAAACAATTGAGCCTAGCTTTAATCTTATCCGTCTCTAAGTGTGCAGACATCAGCTTGTGATGGAGATTTACTCAAAAAAATTCTTTTTATTCACTTCTCCCTCTACACCATGCCTCAAGGAGGCTGCTCGGTGTTTTGGCAGCCTTAAATGCCAGTATCACCACATTATAAAAGACTGATTGTTTCTTTATTCTCGGCGGGCTTTGTGTCCTGCAGAGATAGTATGCTAGGTGTGTTTTCAAAAAAAATTGTGTGCCTGCATAAGTGTGTGTTTTCTCAGTGATGCTTTTGTTGACTGTGAGAAATAGAAACTTTTTAAAGTTGCCTTTTGAAGTTGCGGCTCCTCAGAGAGAGCAAAGCTGTAAGCTCGCAGAGTGACAAAGCAAAAGGTATGGGGTGTGTAACAGGACATAACACGCAACCACACACACGGACATGTGATCACTGATGTGCAC
Organism: Menidia beryllina; assembly: GCA_013363375.1. Taxonomy (NCBI): domain Eukaryota; kingdom Metazoa; phylum Chordata; class Actinopteri; order Atheriniformes; family Atherinopsidae; genus Menidia; species Menidia beryllina. The sequence continues at coordinate 4,965,537 of JABUIW010000162.1, read as the reverse complement.
ATTTACTCCCGGCCTCTCAGCAGGCTGCCAGATTCCCTGCTGAACGAGCCAGGAATGAAACCCAAAGCTAACGTGTGTGTTAGCTTTGGGTTTCAGCTGCTCTGCTCTCACGCTCCTTGAGGTGTGTCCCCCCCCCGCACACACACATGCAGAGACACACACACTGAGACACACCAACTGGAGGGACAAAACAGCGACTGAAGATACAGAAACACAGAGAATTTGATAAACAGGCCTGATTTTTTTTTTCCCTCCTCGTCCTCTACTGCCCGTCCTGTCACCGCCCCCCTCATGGTATCACCATTCAGAGCCAGGTCACGACCAAAGCAACATCAGAAATGAATTCTTAGTGAAGCCACAGAGGAGAGGGAAACAGTGAGAGAGGTCATGACCATAGTGGCACAGAAATGAACCCTTGACATCCATCAGGAGACTGAGTAGGAGAGAGGAGAGAAGCAGAGAGGTGTATTGCTAACAAATTAGCTTTGACTCGTCTTTAGAGATTGGCCATTTTGATTGGTTCCTGAAGTCTCTTTGGCACACAGCAATTAGGAACCACACAACCCCTGCTCTCCACAGAGACAAAAGCCTGAGACGTCGCTCCTGCTCTGCCATGCTGACTGAACCCTGGCTGCCTTCTGGTGGGAGAAAATGTAGAGAAATGAAGAGAATGAGATTTGAATAAATACACTCTGTTACAGCAGACTACTTCGACGGGAAGCAGGCAAGAATCTGAGCACAATGTGTGCACAAAGCTCTTTCGATCCACTTTAGACTGCAGTGCTACACAATCAGTTTATTTAAAGCTCATTGGCTCCATTGCATTTAGTTATTTCTGTTGTAGAAAGTGCATCTGGAGAGCTTATCTTTCAGATATAAAAAGCCCTTTTTGTAAAATAATTGTCATAAAATGTGTTTTTATTATTGAAACAACTGTGAGCGCCAACTAATTAAGGCCAAAACTTGTTGTACCATTTGGTCATTTAAACCAACCAGTCATTTCCTTGTTTCCTGGTTTGATAAAGAGTCAAGTAGCTGTAAAGATCGCAGCATCACTGCTTACATGAAGAAAACAGCCTATTTTATTCTTTAAAAAAATCTGTAAATCATGCACATCCACATTTCACAGGTCTGTTTTTTATTCAGCATAACACTCTCATACTGTCAACAGCATCTACAAACAAATAATGGATTAATAGTGTGGTTGAGTTTATTTTTCCAAAATATTTCAGAAGAAAACGCTGCTAATACATAACTGCATAAAAACAGTTAAAAAAAGAGGTGGTGGGACAACGGGTCAAAGACGTCTGCCTGATGTTTTGGATGTCTGCATTTGAATGACAGCTAGCGTGAGCCATTCAAAGGGGTTTTCCAGTGTGAAACATATGCTGCTTTGTGTTGAAGGTGACCATGGTTTTGTGTGTGTGTGTGTGTGTTCGTGTTGCTCATTTTCAGTCAGAGCCCCTGTAGGGCATCACTGTGTGGTCACTGCAGGGTGTCCTCCTGTCCTCTCCTCTCATCAGCCACACCACCATAACCCATTATGACATATTCACTGTCCTGCTCTCATGAGTGTATAGTTTGTGCGTGTCTGTCTGCTATATGTGTGCTCAGGCTGTACTTTTAAGGCAGATAAAATCAATATTTGATACCCAAACTCAAATTAGGAGATCAGGATTCTCATTTTATAGAGGCAGTGTCCAAATTGGCCACTGATTCAATAACATTTAGCTACAGCTCTTTCACTTAGCATATTTTTTGTGTCTGTCCTTTTTATTTACTCATAAAGACACAGCTCAGAATGTTTGAAAAACAGATCCTCCTTTAAGGGATTCAAAAATGAGTTACTGTGGCTCAAAAAGGATGATTGGCATGTCCACTAATGGCCACTCCTGTCCACAAAAAGCATCCAGCAGCGCACACACAAGCAGCAGCGGGCACTGTACTTACAGAAGTTAGCGTCTGTTTCAGATTTCTCAGCCATGCATGGAATGGTGTTGGGATATTTTGCAGAAAAGGCTGACAGCTGCTGTTGTGCTTGACACAGAAGGTGATCACTGTGATAAACCATCATTTCAGAGCAACATGTCACCTGTTTGGTTTCATGCCCCAAACCTGAACTTAGTAAATGTTTTTACACTTGAAAAAGAAAATACTGGATTAACTCAGCAAGCTGCTGGAGCCAATTAAATTTCTTTACAATTATCTGTGATCGGCTTCTCTCTTGTTAATTCCACTCTCTTAACTATCGTCTTCTTCCACGCATGAGAAAAGTTACAGAGGAAGTTCACTCAACTCCTGTGGCTTGGGTGGCTTCTCATTGTGTTCTTTATTCATGTGTTATTTGTTTACGTGGATTAATTATTAAAAATTTGGTGCATTTTACAAAGGTTCAAGTCTGCAGATAATGATTCCTCTCCATTCTTTCCCAATGGGTTGTGTTTGTAATTTTCTTGAATATAAAAGTTGCATAATTCATGTCTATCGACGGGCCGCATCTATTAATTATGTCAGTCTTTTAGGTGCTTGCGTCTTTACCACATCTTCTTTTCCCTTTATGCCTTCTGTCTTTCTTCCTCTCTTTGTATCTCTTTTCTGAATTACAACAGCGAAATAAACTTTGCCGCGTTTCCCCTTCTGTTTCCCTCTCTGATTGCTCAGTTCATGAGGGTCAAATGGACTGCGTCCAAGTTTCGGCTCAGAAAAGATGAAAAGAAACAGTGGAGAAGAGAAAAAAGTTTGCAGTGGCACTGTGATGTAAATGCCCTTATTTAGTAATTTATAGAAAAGGGAATTGAGCACAACTCTGTAGAGATTCATAAACTATTGATGTGTCTAATCTTTCAGATCCTGCCAACATGATGATCATGATCTGTGTTAGCGTGAGATGCTTCAACCCTCCCCACCCCTCCACCTCACTGCACACATACCACCCGTCGCACCCCCCCCCCTTCTTGTTATGCCCCCCCACCACAACTCTTGTTTCTGTCACTTTCCTGCATGCTCTGTCTTTGCCTTTACTTTAACTCATTCGTCTTTTTTTCCCCAAAGGTAACGATCAGGACAGCTATTTTTTCACTGCAACACTGCTGCCAGAGCTTCAGGGATATTCAAAAGAAGTCCTATATTTATCAAAGCTGCTCAACCATTTAAAATGTCCCTCAAACTATTTGCAGCATTAAAAACAGGATTATGGCATCACCTGTTTATGACCTATTACTGTCTGCCATACAGGTACTGAATGAAATAAGAGAGAAACTGTAGAATGTGTTTAAAATAATAATATCCGTCAGGCCTCTGCTTGACTAGGGTGTGCAATTGAATTTCACTGAACTGAATTGTCTATGAATTGTGTCTTGACAACACAAATGGTATTATACCTAATTGAAAGCTTAATAAAGAACTCCTTCAAGGCAGTACAACACAATTAAATGATCTACACAGCCTAAACCACAGATTGCTTTAAAGAGCAGAGGACTTTTAATGTAATCCTGAAAAGGTGTCTATTTTTTGTAAAATTGTGTCAAAGATTATGTATTGAAAAAAAAATCAATACGATAATAATCATAATATCTGAATGCAGTTCCTGAAACGTTCCCTACAAATAAAAGTTGATGATGTACAATAATCAGATATGAAGAAATGGTCAAATCTGTCAATGCCTGCCTCAAAATGTGCTTAAAACTTTCCCCTTCCTCACTTGGAATAACATGTAGTATTATCAGGCACAGCTTAACAAAAGGAACAGCAGGAACAGGGCTAGAAATCTATGCACATATAAATAATACAACCATCAGTATTCGCCAAATCTCTCAGGCTACAATCTCCCCCCTAAGGGTTCATGCCTCGAGTTGATTTGTATACAAAACAAATCTAATGTATGCTTTCAACACATATTTAACATATGCCACTCACCAATGAATTATTCAGGAAAAGCCTTTACATTTTTAATCGTCACTTTTTTGTCTTCCCAATGAGTGAAGGAGAAATGTGGGGACAATAGATCCATGGAGAGAGATGAAAATATCATGTTGACGTTAATAGAATCTAATAGCTATTTTGGAGGAATGTAATCTGCACAGGGCTCCTTGTCAACAAATATTTCCACTGCTTTTTATAACAGATACATCAATATCTTTTTCCATTTTTCGACCCCGATGAAATTACTTTCTCTGGCTAAAGCAGCTCCTAGAGTTGCAGAAAATCTGTCTAAATGTATGAACGCAGTACACGGCAAAGTAGCTTCAAAATGTACTTGGAGCGGCTGTGACAGAAAAAGATCATCCCTTGATACAAGCACACACATCTGCACACCGACTAACACATGAACTCACCCAGAAGTTGAACCATGAAGGTTAGATGTGTTCAGGGGCTGATTGTGACACACATGATTCATAATGCAGCCATGCAAAAGGTTGTTTAACATAGTGGTTATTCAGATATGCGGCCAATAACAAGAAACACACACACACGTGCAGTTTTGCATTTAGGAGCAAAATAACACATATTTGGACATTTCAAAGCCAAAGGAAATGAATTCAAACACATTTAAGACTATACCTTGCAAGGATCTGCACTCATTTTTATGCATACATTTAACGGTTCCTCCAGATGTTGCCTCTTTGTATTTTTAAATGCCTTTGTCTTGCTGCAGGCATGTTTACTCATATACAGGCACACTGAATAAAATGCTCCAGCACAAACGTATGCAGAATTTTTGCAGATGCACTCATACACATGTAAGCCCTGTATGTCTTTGCCCCAGGCCTTTTTGGCATGTTACATGTTTATGACAGGATTGAGGAAAAACTTCTGACACAAAGCCTGTCACAAGAACACACAAATAGCTGATGATGTCCCATGAGAAAAAAAAAATTAACCCCAAAATGCCGTATGTATCATGATATATTTCTTCACAAATGTTGGCAGTAAAAATGTTACTGTGGGTAATTTGATCATGTACATTTGACTCAGCTTTCCACCATATCAAAGGAAAAGGATGTAAATGGATATGAAAATCATCATATGTTTTTCTGGTGTAGTGAATGATTCTTTACGAGGGAAAACAGTAAGAAAACTCACTGGCTTACTGCCCCCAAAGCCAACAAGACTGGACAGATCTGCAGAAAAAATAATCGCCATTGATCAACACGGAAAGATGATCACAAAAGAGCTTGTAATAACCTTCTCTCCACAGCAACCTTTACTCTTTTCTTTGTTCTTATTACCCCCAGTCCATCTATCCTTTAATCATTTTTCTTTTACTTGATGCTTGTCAACCCTCTCACTCCTTCTTTTGCTTTCTGTCCTTCTCTGCCACTCTGTCTAACTCTCTCTTTTTCCTCACTCTGGATAAGAATAAGAATCAGAACTGCTATTCAAACCAGTAATTACATTTCTGTCCTTTGTTGGAGCTGAGTGTTATTTTCCATTAATGGTTGGACATATTATATAAGTGGGTCTTTATGGGAGTGATAATGGTTGGGGACGGAGGAGATGGCGAGTTCTGGCAAGTGTATTAGTGTTACTCTTTTTAGGGGAACTGCAGAGCTTTCATTAGTCCTTGAGTACACACACCAAACCCTGCTGACTGAACACACATGGATGCACATGTAATAGAGAAAAATCATATACAGGCACAATGAATAAAATGCTCCAGCACAAAGGGGAACAAAAACAAAAACTTCCCAAGAACTTTATTTAATTTGTTTCATCAATGTAATTAATTTGTATGTTCATGGAAAGTACTTATAACATTATTGCTGTATGCATTGTTCTTAAGGTACAAAAATCAGTGAATACCCTAAAGATATAGCCTGGAGAATTGTCTTTGTGCAATTTTTGGGCAAACAAAAAGGGTCTTTGAAAAAGGGCAAGAGGTGGCAGGATTGTCCCCTTCTTTTCATTATTTGTTTTGCTTCTGTTTCACTCACTCCACAGGTTTAGATGTAAAAATTCAATCTTAAAGAGAGTAAGAATGAAAAAAATGTTTTAAAATTATTTTGAGGTTAGGAAATATATATTTTGAGATCAATTCTAGTCACTTTCTTAAATGGCAAAGAGGGGAGGAACCATCCTGCAAGCTGTCAATGATAAATTCAATGGATGGACATATTTTTTAAGGACCTCTAAGCACACATCCATGAAAGTGCAATTATTGCTGAATGATGTTTGCACATTTTGAAGAGAATTTTATTTTCTCAGCTTCAACAACATGCTGTCTTTTTACTAAGTCAAAATAATTTAAGGTTGAAATAATTTATGAATTGTTACATTTAGCTGTTTCTTCCTTTACACTTTGTGTGAACTTCCTGGGCTGTACAAACAGGTGAGACGACAAGGACAGTTGTGCTTGCTGCTCACACACATCTTCCTGCACATTCCACTCACTATTCAGAAAAGTGGCAAAATAGACCGTGGTGAAATGCTGATGCAGAGGTAATGCCCACTTTCATGGTATAATTAATTCATCCGTTGTTTGCAAAATGCTGTATGAAATATAGATGGTCTGAGTTTGGCTTTAATGTTTCATACAACCACCACAGTGAGAGTAGGGGTGCATAGAGCCCTGGCTTCTGTTGCACACTATGTGAAATCAAACTGGCCACAGGTTTATATTAACTGTTGTTTTGTTAAATGAGGATGTGACTCGCTGAGTAGAGACAGAATAATGAATACGTTTTTGGATGGTGTTCTGATGTCAAGATGTCACCCCATTCAGAGTATGGAGAGAGGACTAGCAAGTATATTTTTCTGTCAACATACAGTCATGTGAAAATGGACTTTTAATTCCAATAACAACATTCGTTTTTTGTTTTTATTATTTGGTGCCATGTGTAGACTTAGACTTAAACTTGACCTTGGGATTACTCCTTCAGGGAAATTCTGGTTTCAGTATCTTAAGCAGAGTACAAAGGGCAGAGTTAAAGCAGGATGCCATTAAAGATCAAAATAAAGACTATATAAAAAGAGTGTACATGGTACAAAAGAGCAGAAAAAAAGTTGTAATGTCCTGGAATATGTCTCCTTTAGATATAAAATATCTGCACTGTAAAGAGCTAAGGAAAGACTGAACAGTAACTGACTTGGATGCAAGTATCTGTATTGTATGCAAGTATTATACAGTATATTAATTAGCATAAGCAAAGCATGGGATAAAATTCAAACATCCTTTGGAAGACAATTTGTGATTCCAAATTTTGCTATTTAACCTGATTAACATAATCTACAAGGTTTACAAAAAATAATTGTAAATGTTTCTCTACACATAAATATGATAAATATGGCACTATTGCACATAGTCCTCTGTATTGTAATACCAAACACTTTGTCTAGGCATGACGGCAGCAAAATATTTCCGCATGATGAATAAAATGTGAACTGATTTAAGGTGCGTTGCAGCTGTTTCACTGTCATTGTTAGTATGGTATATGTATGTATTTGACTGGATGAGTAACTTCGATATATGGTTGGCTTGTAAATTTAGCATCATTGATTTTCTGCAGCTGTGTTTTTCCCATGAGGTCTGAGCGTGAACTACACAGTCCAGAACATATAATTGCAGTAAAGACAAACCACAGAAAATAATGAAAAATCGAAAATATGAAAAGGTGTTCTGTTGCTTTGTTCAAGGTGAAAAACATACACACAAATGGACCACACAGCCATGTAGCAGCACATTTACTATTAAAATCACACATGATGAGAACTGACAGTGATGCCTGGGGCAGCACGGAGGAAAAAGAGTAAAAAGAGGAGAAGGAAGGGATGGGGCGGGCAGTACTATTACATCAGTGAAATGCCCACACATTAATCATACTGCCGCTCAGCACGAGGTCAGTAGGACAGACTATGTCTTGGTCTGACGTGTTAAACAGTCTGGAGACAAATGTGGGGAGGATGAGGTTGGTAACACCAAGTAAGGTTTAGTTTAGCTTCTAGGTGAACCTTTGACCTCTAAACAGAGCCGGTCTTGTGCTTTCTCATGTTGTCAGTAAGTCTTTACGGTTACATGCCCAGATGAGTCAAACTATTACGAAAAAAATCGTTGTGATTAAATTCCATTCTGGGCTGGAAAATTTGGTGTCAGTCAAACTAACACTACATTTTTCTTTTCAAAGTTATATCAACACATGTTCTGTTTGCTCTGAGTTAAATACATTAGCGACTTAAATGAGCAGAGTCTCACAGATGCACAGAGATAATCTAGAGGCATCCTTGTGTGCAAAAAAATGTATATCAAATGTCCCCGATATTTAAATCCTCAGACGACATTACACATCATGACAGATGTTTTCTTTTTTTTTGGAGGTCTCTGCTTGATTCCAGGAACACTGCAACAAATGGTCTATTTGCAAGCACGATTCAATTTTCCGTCTATAAAAGCACAATAATATCAGATCAATAAAAAACAACGACATACAGTATGAAGGTTTTAGAGAATTATATTCTCAATGTCAGATTTATTCTTCTGGGGAATCCTTGGAAATTCAAACTAAACCAGACACTTTATCTAGAGGTCAGTTTCTTTCATGGCCAGCCTGCAGTCAACACTTTTTCCTGATGAAAACGTTTCCTGCACATAAATTTATAGTTTTGTACAGCTGTAAGTAAAACGTTATATGTTTCCCAACAAATGTCAATTTGTTTTCTCATAATTATGTTACTAAAAGACAGTACTATCTTGGCATGGTGCTGTTTCAGTCTTTCAACCATCACTTGGCTCAATGATGTTGACCCAAAGATATCAAAGACATATTCAGCCACAGTCAGATTCTGATGATTGGCTCTTTAAGACTACTGAATGTCACATCTCAGTGGAGAGCCTGTTTATCAGCTACCCTCATAAACTACACTCATCAACACTCAAGTCCAAAATACATCTGGAAAAAGAATTTAGAATATACATATTTATACAATATTTTACCATGAAAGTCAAGTTGTTTGCTCTTGTATCAAGTTAATCTGCACGGTCAATAATATCACGCTTAGTTAAATCCAACTTCATAGTCCATAATTGTGGCCGCAAAGGTATCGGAGAGCAATCGAAATAACATGTGATCTTCAGGTAGTCATCCATTTATTTCAGGCTGAAAGAGAAAGGAGAGAGGATGAAATTGATTTTGCAACCAAGAGGCACCAAAGCCAGGAATCAAAAAAGATTCAAGATTGTTGTTTTGTTTTTAATAATCATTTCCTTTTTTTAAGTAGATCTGTATGGGGTACACAAAGATAAAAAATTGTGTTTGTATGCACTAAAACCCACGACCTACACACGGTGGTTAAGTACAAAGATATTTGTGCGTGTGTTTAAATGTGTGGCTGAATATTTCATTGTTCATCTTAAAAGAGGATGTTATTTAAGGCAAAGAGTTCAGAAAGCAATCATCATATGATACAATTTCTCTGTAATTTTGGTGTACATGAGCTGTTTTTGCATGTGTATTTTTTTCTTCCTGCATGTGTCATGTTAGTTGGGAGTTGAAGTTGCCAGCAGGTTTTCTCATTAGTGAAAAAGAGAACTCCTTCATGCTCTTAACCCACAAGACTTTAAAGATAAAGGGAGGAAGACAAAATGACAGACAGGAGCTGAGAGGATGATTATGGAGGCAGAGGCAATGATTGACTCCGAGTGTCTTGATAAGAGGAAAAAGAAAATAAGAGGAAAGCAGAGGTATAAAATAAGAAGCTAACCTTGTAAGGATGAGGGGGGGAAAGGCAGACAGGGCAGACAAGAGGCATGACATTATTTATGGGCTGGGAGTGAGGCGAACATGAAGCTACATCACAGGCTGGATTTGTCTTCTAAAAAGCCATGTGAGGATCCACTTTTCTCCCACTCAAAGCTCACACATACTATGAGGGACTCATAAATGCTGACAGTGCTAACGTACACGCACTCACCTCTGATCCCATCCAACTATCAATATTTTAGGGTGGCAGGGAAAGGAAACCACTGTTACCAGGCAGTCTGGGAAGATAGATAAGACACAAATTAGAATAAATACCATATGAAAGACTGATATATCTATTTTTCCCTTTTTTGGGGCATATAGAGGGTTGTCTCAGTGAAATGACAGAATAAGTATCAAGGGAGAATGGGGGGATCGCATCTGGACCACAGACTGAGTGAAAGGAAGAGAAGGGAAAGGATGAGGGGTGGAGCTCATCTGAATGAATCCTCGCCCAACCACACTCACTCACATATATTTATATTAATATTTAATATCTATGCAATCATTTAAACATAAATGTATATGTGCATATTTACATATATTCATATAAATATTGAATCCTCCAACTCTTTAAGGAAGAGTTGGAGGAAGTGTTTTGTAATTCAGCATTTTATCTTTTTTCCCCTAAACCTTTGGCCTTACTTTTGTCATTTGCATTGGGGGTTTGTGCTCAGTTGCCAAAAAGCGATGCAGCTTACCATCGGGAGTTACATGCTGTTGCCCCATTACCCTTCCCAACAGCACGTATAACCCTGCAGCACCTTCTACTATACAGCTGCCCACCCCCTTTTACAACCGACAGTTACAGTGCACTCAGCTCACACACACAGACAGCCGCAGATGTAGAGTATGAAATAGAATTTCAATGAAATATTTTAGGTTTGTAGTAATGAACCAACTCAACACTATCTTAACACTTCTTTCAGTGACCCTGATTTTGCATATGCGCAGATAAACATTTCAGATCAATGTAAAGGGTCACCCTCTGGTTATGTTTGCCCTGTTGTAAATACCAGCTCCCACTAATGGCATTTACACTGACATTTCTACCACTTTGTTCAGTCTTCACAGACAGCGCTAATGTTTTTGGTATTGCGCAGCGTGCCGCAAAGCCTCATTATGAGAACTTTGCCCCTCAGCTTTTCTCCTCCCCGTGTGCATGTTTGCATTTGCTTAACACAGACATGGCCACACACATTCACACACATTCCACAGTCGAGCAGTCAATGGAGCTCCAGCGTGGTGCGGTGATTGTGCTGGTCAATGTGCTCTGCTGTGTGCCTGCATGCCCCCAAGACTGAGGCTGAGTCTAGACACGAGTCAGCCAAGCCGCCCTGCTGACCTATATCCTACAGTTACACTAAGTGAGAGACATGGAGAAACAGAAAGAGTGGGAGAAGGGAGAGTGCAAAGAGCAGCGGAGGAGAGACAGAGGGATGTGGGGTGGTCGGGTGGGGGGTGATGTGAAGAGAGGATGCAGAAAGTGAAAGCCTGCAATGAAGTAAGAGAGCAAATTGAGAGACGAGAGAAAAGACAAGAGGAAGAGACAGAGAGGAAGTGAACATGCAGAGAGGAAAGCGGGGGATGGAGAAGGGAAAAGAGGAAAACCGAGGGAACGATGCGGCAATGGATAATTCAGAATGAGTAAAAAGGGGGAAGGGAATGAAGAAGAGGAGAGATTGGAAGTGGCAGTCTCTAAAGCAGAGAGAGAAGAGATAGCTAAGTGAAGGAAATAAAGCAAATGAAACAGAGGCGAATTTCCATAAGAGAAAGATGACAGCCACTCAAAATGATGAGAAAACAAAACAGAGAAGATATATACAAATTTTCAATAGCATATTTCATCAAATCATTTAGAATATTTCCAACATTTACATAAATCGCAATGCAAACAACATTTTCAAGTTTGTTTTTAAATTTTTTTGTCCATCTCAGTTGATACTAAGGAGGGAAGCCATCAATGAACCATTTACAAACTTTTTAGCTCAGCTGCTCACACGTTTAACCAGGAATCGTCCTGAAGTCAGTGCTTCTAGTAGCAGTTGAGATTGAACAAAGTCCAATTTCTGAAGCCGCAACAATACACGTGCACCCTTTCAGACACATTAAAGCCATTCTGAGGTAACTCAATGTTTAGCATCTCAACCATAAACCTCAATGGAGAGCTCATCATCCCTGTTTTTCCAATTTTGTTCTTCTCTTTTCCCCATTACTCTTCCTCCAATGTATGGGAAAATGAATAGGCCCAGACAGAAGAGGACAAAGACTTAACATGTTTTTCTCTCTTTTCTTCTGTGTATTGAGAGGATGAGCTGGACTGTACTAATAGTCTTTGTGTGTGTGAATGGGACAGAGGGCTTTTTGTGTGTGTGTTCCAGACAGCGGCACATAAGGCAGGACTTAAGTAGATGTTCGCCAAAGCGTACGTAATGCCAGGGAAATATCAACTAATCCCTACACTCTTCTAGGCTACACCCCTCCCTCAACATCATTTCTTCTCCTCCTCCTACTCACCATCAGCCTCTTCAACATCATCATCATCATCCTACTGTGCTGTGACACTAAACCTTTGCAGTGATATTTCTCGGAGCTCTTAATCCTATTTCCAAATTTAAAAAAAGAAAGAGACAAAATCAAAATTCATTCCATGCCGATTTAGACGAGGGAGCGCACACCTGCTGTACTGTATGCTCTCACTCTCACACAGAAAACACTCCATGGGGGATTGTTGTTGTTTCTTAATCCTGGTGGATTAACAGACTAACAGACTCATTTTACCTCAGCCCAAACAAAGAGAGATGTCAAATCATCCACCCTGAGCCAAAGGTGACGATCGCGTTAACATGATGTGCGCTTGTGCATGTTTGGTGGCGGGGAGAAATCTGGCATCAGGGACGACAAACATCTATAAAGTCTTAAATTCCTGACACCTGTCGTTCTCGCTCACAGGCTTGCTGACTTAATTTTGCGACGATACCAAACATTCATTCATACATATGCAGCTGGTCGCAGCATATAAGAAGGTGGCTGCACTCTGATTGCATAGGATGTCATTAGGCATTGTGCTAACTCCAATATTCTCTTAGAGCTGTGAATGTAAACTGCTTAAATACGTAATCTTATATACTCTGTAGGAAACGCGGCTGAAACGGTGGAACTGCAGAGTGTCCACTAATCCACATGCTAGACTCCAGATTAACGAGAGGGGATGGGATGCGGGTAAGGGAGGGGTTAAAAAACATGCCAGCTAGACCCACACCCACCTCCTCCAAATCACTACATGCTCACAAACAAACACACACACACACTCACACAAATACACATAATCACTCCCCCTCCCTTCAGATTATAATGCTTAGTGCTGTCCCTGTGCGACAGACAGTAAGAGGATCTGTGGGTGGCGTCCCCCAGGGCTCCGTTATTGGTCTTCTGGGGAATCTCCCTGGACACCTACAGACAGGAGAGAGGTCAGAGGTCAAGGGGAATGGGCAGCAGGGGGAAAAGAGGGGGTGGCTATAAAAGATACATCTGTTTGTTTGGATGAAAGGGATTATTGCAAATCGAACCAATGATGCCCCATGAGTAAAAGATGAAAATTCTCAGTGCCGGGAGAAAACACTTTAATATTGCACAGAAAATAATCATTTCAGAATGTGATACTCACCGGTCTGTTTATATAACTGATTATCGATGAACGTGTGTAGATTTGAACAAAAAATGAATACGTTTGAGATGTCCTCCTTGATAAAAAATAATGGAAAGAAGCCCACCTGTCATGAATCAGCTGTGAATTATCAACTGATTTGTTGCTTTATCCTCCAATAGTTTATATCATTACCAGCTACTTCAGGAAATCAACATAACTATCAAGAGGTTCTGAATATGAAATCCTTGTGCAGTACCCAGTTAGCAATTTCCTCCTCATTTCAACGTCAACGTTTATTAAGTTCTCCCAGAGAAATCATCGACGACTAAATTATTTTGAGAGACAGCCTCAGGCTACAGAGGCATATTTGATATGTGTACAAAAAAATTAATTATATATTTATATATTAAGAGGAACAAGGAGAAAGGAGAGAAGGGAAAATATGACTCAAAGTAAAACTAGATTTAATATCTTAATAGCTTTGTGTGAAAAAAATTATAATAGAGAAATCCAATTAAAATCTGATGATTGGCACTGTGAGGTACAGACATGAAACTGTTTGTCTGAACCTCTGGCTCTATATAAAGCTTTGATTAGATGTTGCTTGTAATAGCAGCAGCCAGAGTAATAGGTTGTATATTTTTAACTCGGATATACCACAGGCTCTACGCACTTAACACAAACGTGTAATTCTAGCTTTAAAAAAAAGACATCTGTAGAATGGCTGAATATAAGTTACTCAGATTTTCATTCATACTTGAATTTGTACTGAACCATATTCATAGTGCACGTTTGTGTCTGTGTGTGTCTGTGTGTGTGTGTGTGTGTGTGTGTGTGTGTAGGTATGTGTGCGTGTGTGGTGGTTAAACATTTCCCCTAATGCCTCTCAAGGTGACTTGGACTTCTCCTTCAGGGCTTTCCTTTCAATTCTGGCTGGGATTGAAATTATGATGAAGTAATTTTTCCACAGAAATTGCCTATGTCACTTGTGGTATCTCTTGGCAAATTTCTCAAGTGTATATTCAATCTCTCCATCTCTCTCTGTCCTCCACTATCACTCATCTTTCCCTCTCTGGTTTCGTCCTCTTGTTCTGAACATTCGCTTGCCATGTCAATGTGTCAATGTCACATTACACGGAGGCAACTGATGTGAAAGAGTTTGGTGGTTTGGCAAACAGGAAATAAACGAATAAGTGCTTCCCTTCCCAACAGAAAAACAAACTATATATTTGAGGCATACACTTCCGACACATGTGCATGTGTTTGTGTTTTTGTGTATGCTAACAAAGTCATATACACACACTCCTTCACACAGAAAAACATAATCTTCCAGTCAAAAATCACCTGCTCGTTTCAGGGGAAAATAAGAGGCAGTGTAGCACATGTCATCAGATTGGAGAGGGAGATTCCTCAGAGACCTGTGGCCTAATTTCTTATTTTCAAGAGGAAACTTATCTAATTATATATAAGTTAACTTCCTAGTGGTCGATTCAAGGGCAGCACACATGAAAGAAAAGCCTTAACAGAAACAAGGTTATCACACCCTGCTCCCTTGAGTTCTCTTGTCTTTCAACAACAATAATATCTCTGAACTGGTGTCCTGTTCATACATAATGGCAGCTTGGTCATTGAGTCCTAATGCTCTTGAATGTGTGTGTGTGTGTTTCTCTGTGAGGGTGTGTTACACATATTTCCTGTCTGCTGCTCTCACAAAAGAAAACCTGACGACTTGCAGGTGTGATTTTCTGATGCATTCTGTGTCGTATCACTGTAAGACACACTGATGTCACGTTATCATGAAATGAAGACATAAAACATCCTGCATCTTTACTTCAGATGAGTTACTTCTCACTGGAAAAACGTGGATTTTGTATTCCTATCGTGACTGAAGATTTAAAAAAGTTTGGGTCATCCACTGACTGATTAGCTTGGTCCCTATTTAGCTCTGGCACGTCACAACACTCAGTGCCACTCTGACTCGTTCAGCCTTGGGTCTAATTTTCAAGCAAATCGTCTACATCTACTAACAGCATACCCATGTGCACATCTTTGCTTTTGCAGGTCGTAGTTTCAAGCAGCTATTCTGACATGATGTGTAAGAACCGAGCTGCAACATTTAACTTAGAAAACGGAAGTCCCTTAAACTTCTATCATTCAAAAAGCTGTTTGAGGCTGGCTTTGCCACCAAGGCAGTCCCCATAGACCTGCACAACCTTGCATGTTACAGTCAGGGGAAAAGTTACTTTGCTTTCTACAGCTAATTCATCTGTTCACTTTACAAAGTTGAAGTATTATAATTTTTTTCTGATTAAAATGTTGAAATAAATCCAAACATCATGCTTTGACTGGGATGTGCTGGATGAGAACTGTCGGTTGAGCATTTTTCTGTGCTAACATCAGTGACGAAAAAGAGGCAATTGAGACAGTTGAGGCTAAAAGAATTGCAACTATATATTGTGCAGTTTCAGTAATTTAATATTGCTTCTCTATGGATATATACTCACATCTGTTTTATAGGATGGCCCACAGTATATCACCATTAGATGGCACATTATTGTTTCTTTCTTGAGAAGAAATAAACTAATTTAAATTGATATTTTCAAACCAATTTTAAGGGATAGAGCCGTGGATCAGCAAGTCTGCCTGATGTGCAGCTCTGTCTGTGGTGAATTTTGTCACCTCTGTTCACCGTCCCCTCTGAAAGACTCATGACCTGAGGCGACCCAACACTCAATTTTTCAGTATATCTGACAGACAAAAAATACTTTCCGCTTCAGCACAGGGGGGGCATTTCTGTGTTTAATTCAGCTGCAATCCGTCCAAAAGCTGTGGGGATTAATCGCTAAAAACCACAAATGCAACCCTATGGTGCTATGAGAGGACGGTTGAGATGAACTCAGGCAAAAACAGTAATTAAATGACAAAAAATGGATACCAGAATCAAAAAGATGAGAGAAATATGGATCAAAAACTGATTTCATCAGCATGACATTTGCACAGACCTGCAAAATCATCAAGGTCAGACAACTGTCAGTCCTGCAGGTGGACAGAGAGAGAGAGAGAGAAAGAGAGAGAGGGATGAGGCAGGCGGGCGAATAAGACAGAGAAACATAAAAACAGAAGGACCTGAGATCCCATGTCAGAGTAGGGTGCTGCTTTCTCCTTCTCCAAGTTCAGCCCTTAGGCATGGCCCAGTCTGCTGCCTTCTTCCCTCCCACCACCATATGGACAGAGCAGCCTTCATGCCAGTATATCTCATCAAACACAGCCCCTAAGTTCTTTTTCATTCACCAGACAATGTACATATTTGGTCATGTGAAAGTAATCAAGTAAAGTAATTTTTTCACCATCTCTGTGGCTTTGGAGGAGCAGTGAATAGTCTGCAATGAGGGGTAATCCGTCTTAATGGAGTCCCCAGCCCTCAGATGGATTGAAGTCTGCACAGGACTCAGATCACATAAAGAGACGTGTTATTGCTTTGACAAAATGAGAGGAAACCTTTATCGTATTCTGTACAACTAACTACCCCCACTCGTTCATGGCGCTCCCCCTTCACTACTATCTATCTTTCACTTTCTCTTTACCTCATTCTTCTGTCTGCCTGTCCTCGAGAGTGTTTCACCCTGACCAGTCTGCGATTTGATCACGCTTGCTTTGGTCATTACATCACAATTATGGAGTTGTTGGTACAGGAGAAACAAGATGAAAAAAGGAAGGGAGGGGAAAAGCGACAGATGAAATGTAGGTCAGTGGAGATGTGCTCCGGGCAGTTTCTCTCTGTTTCTCTCTGTGAGTATCTCTCCCAGGGCCACGTGAAAGAGGCTAAAACAGACCAAGGGTGAAAGTGCCTCTCACCCACACCTGCCTCTCTCCAAGCCCACCTCGCACGGGCTGGCAGAGGCTCCAACTGTGGAGTCTCTCAGAAACCCGCTCTAACGACAGACGCTGCCCACTGTGCGTGATGCTAACACTGAGTGACAGAGGTGGCTCTTTTCAGCACAAAAAGTATCGACAGCCGCTTCCACACATTTGTGACGAGATAGCTGGTATTCTTCTTTCCTGTTTTGCCTTTATTTAATTGAAAACTGCACGAGAGGTCACAAGACACGAGATTATGTTTGCAAAATCAAGTCTGCTGGTGCACTGTGGCAACAGAAACGACAAATCACAGATGATCGCCCTTGAACAGAAATGCAGCTCTTTTAATGGCTTCAAACCTCTGCATTAACTGTTGTCAGTGTAAAGATTTTTATAGAGTTAATACTGTCTAAGAGTGTGACACCCTTCTCTTTGTTTTATGAAATATGGAGAAAAGGTCTGAAATTTTGTGAAAAAGAGATATGTAATGGATTTTGCTACAATAGTTTAAAAATTCACCATAAGTTATCTCTGATGGACCATAGTCTTGTTTTCGCATTGTAAGGGGACTTTATGCTTTAAGGTAATGGCATTGCAGATGTATGAAAGATAAAAAACAAGATGAAAGAACACTGCCAAGCTAAAAAAGCTTGTATCAACTTAAACCCATACCCAAGTCTTATAAGGCATTGTGGGTATAGAAGCTTTAACGTCTCGATCCCATAACTGCATTATAAGTCTGGGCAGCCCGCTGGGTCAGTCATTGTACAGTGTGTAGGTGGTCTGCTATGACATGAACACACACTTTCATGTTCTAGGTCAGTATTTCAGTGTTTCTCAGAGGAAGGACAGGACCCCACCCTGAAAACCAATCTGAGGACACCTGAGACAATTCGCGTCACATGAGCTGCTCCTCTTTTCGTTACATGAGATCTATTAACCTTCACATACTGTACTGTGTGTACCCTAGCTTTACAGGGCAAAGGCAAAGTTTTAATAATTAAAGCAATCAAAAAGTCAATCAATTAAACCCAAATACTTCATTTACTGTATTCACTGCAACTCTTCGTGTAAAAAACACACTATCATATGCATGGACATTTTTGGACATTCCATTATTTAGTTGAAAGTATGATGGCCAACATGCAGTTTAATTATTGATTTTCTTTGTTAATTTTTTTTAATTTCCTTTCAGGGTTGAAACCAAAATCAATCCATTGCACACCAGAATTGGGTGAAAGTGCATACATTCGTCAATAGTATGAACAGAACACTGCTATCAGTAAACTGTTCATATTTTATCACTTTTTAAAAGGCCATTTATGAAGGTCAGAAATAAGATTATTCTGCCAACACTTCTGATGAAGCAGCATGTTGTATCTATGAAGATATAGGAGCTGATATCAAATATTTGCTGGTTTTGACGTTACCCAAATTTCTCATAGATGGATAAATGAAGAGGGTGCCGTTTGAAACTTCACTATGTCTGTGTGAGTATGCTGCTCGGTGTGTGCGTGCATGCGTGCGTGCGTGCGTGCGTGCGTGCGTGTGTGTGGGTGCATTCAAGATC
This sequence comes from Menidia beryllina, assembly GCA_013363375.1. Classification (NCBI taxonomy): domain Eukaryota; kingdom Metazoa; phylum Chordata; class Actinopteri; order Atheriniformes; family Atherinopsidae; genus Menidia; species Menidia beryllina. Next base: position 4,946,729 of record JABUIW010000162.1, on the reverse strand, counting down.
CAGGCTGCGGGCAGAGAGCAGGAGAGAGTGGGAGGAGCGGAAAGTGCTCCAGTCCAATCCGGGCCGCCGGGTAAAGCCTCTCCTACACGCTCTTCCCTCCTTCAGCCCGCAGAAAACAGTGAAATCCTCCCATAGAGGTGAGAGCGCAGATGTCACGAGAGAAGCGGCCACACGATCAGAGCGCACCGACCGACATCAACCTGCCACCCTGCGCCCCGGTTTGGGATGCTTTTTGCGCAGAGACGCTTCCACTCAGGGCAGCCGCTGGACGCTGACGCACGCCATCCACGCTCTTTTCGTTGTTGTTATTTTTAACCAAGGATCTTTCCCCACTGCAGCCCCCCTTTTTTTAAGTGTTTATGTTTGTTTCTTCATGACTGCTGCTTTGGGAAGCGAGCCTCAGCACCAGCCCCAGCAACCCCGGCACGATGCGAGGTAAGCACAGTCCAGAGCTCCCAGCACAGGCGCACTTTCCCCAAACATCATTCTGTAAAACTGGACAGGCAGGCAAAGATATCCTGCGACACACTTTTATCACAGATTTGGTGTCTAAAGTTTGTCTGAAGTGTTTTTTGGTTTAGTTTTTTTTTTTTTTTACATAAACAAGGATAACATTATCACCTTGCACAGAGTTTCACGGCGAACATTACTGTATAAAAGTTTACTTGGATCCAATTCCATGTGCGTGTGTGTCGACTTTGGGTGTGAGTGGACAAGCTGCATGTATTGTAAATCGATTAATAAAGTCACTGGGCTGTCTAAGTGCAAATTTATAGTCACATAACTCTGTCATCGGGTTAGAACACATGATATGGTCAAATAAAAGCATTTTTCAGCGCACCACTAACCCATTTCCTTTGCGCTTTGCACCGCTCCGTGGATGTTGAAATCCAATGTCAAAGTCGTCCCGTGCACACTCTTCACACTGTCGCGCGCGTCACAAACAGGAGCAGAAACACGCTGACACACAGGTTAACGCAGACGGAGGCTTGTCTTGTCGTGAAATTTCCTTTGAATCTGAAACCCTTTTTCAAATTTCTCCTGCAATAATATTATCAGTTTTAATCGGTACTTTTAAACCCCCAAATTTATCCTGCTCATTACAGGCTTGGCGTTTTATTCGGGATGTTTTCTTCACGTTGTGCAGTGAAGAACAGCATCAGCATCTAAAGGATGATTTTGGACACTTAATTTAGCCTTGAAGACAAGATTGTTCTAACTGGTTGACACTGCTTCTTGTGCCTTTTTATATAAACAAAATAAGAGAATGTGAATGTTTGAAGGTTTTTTTTAATGTTCCAGACTTTAGTTTGAGAGGGCAATCACTTTCAGGATTTTGCTCCACCTGTAGAAAGTCCAAACTTCACAGCAAAGTGTGACAAAATCATCTGAAGGAAAGCATGTCTTGTAAAATTAAAATGAAGCTTGAAAATAAAACACACATATCCCCTTTTTCCCCTTTGGACCGTGGTTGTAGTGTAATCAGATTTAGTATTAATAACCTAAATATATTCATAGCCAAATATTAGTCAGTGTTATTATTTTAAAGAATTGTCTTAGGGTGGTAAGAAGCAAAAGTACATGATAGTCAAACCAAAGCTGTAGTTTCAATAAACTGATTTAAATCTTTCAGAAAATAAATGCTTATCTATCCCCAACCATGGTATTTAGCCGTCTATCAATCAGTCTATCACGTTTTGGTGTTTGAATATCTTCTTATGAAGCTATCTACTTCTGCAGCTTCAGGCCATCAATCCCTGGGCAAGCAAAAACATGAGGAGGCCAACCTCCCCACATCTCTCCTTCTTTCTCTGTAATTCCATGGCAAACTCCTCCGTCATGCACCTTGTGTTTCATCCATGTTTTAATAGGCCTTGTGTCCACTCTCGTGAACGGGAAAGCTTTGGGGGGCATACCGAGAGCTCCTGCTTTCACTTTATAGCCGTGGTTGGCAGAAGAGGCCCCCGAAGCGTCACCCTCACCCTCTTTCAGCATGTCTCTCCCTTTTTCTCCCCCCTTTCCCTCTCTCCATCTTCCTCTCTCCCTCTGCACGCCCCAAAGGGTTTTGTCAGATAGAATTAAATCAGTGTGGGCCGTGCGGCCCCCACTCCGAACCTGCGTGTGTGTGTCTGTATGTGTGTGTGGAGTCTGGGCTGCCCTTACTAAGAAATGTGCTCACAACCAAGGTTATAAAAAAATAGAGGCCTCTCATGAGCCGTGGTAATTATCACTTAACAAAAGCCACAACTCCTGAAGCCCTGACCGAAGATGATGTCACCACATCTCCCAGCAACAGCCAGAGAAATAACTGACAGAGTATTTTTTTTTCAGTATTTCAGAAAATGGATTAATGTATTTTCTCCATTAAGGCTGAGGTGTGCAATGTTGTAAATGTGATAATTATCTTTGGATTGTCATCACCAAAATGGTGATGTGGTGTGGATGGTGTCCTCTCCACAGACATGGTACCGTGTATTTTGGAAAGGTAAAACATTTTGAAGGTGTGAGATTTTTTTTTTTACAGCTTCATATAGCAGACAGCTATAAATTAATTTAAAATAAATTATTGTGGTATATATCGATTTGATTTGAACTGAATATTTATTTAATCAGCGTAATTATGAATTAATCAAACCATATACAATGCACTTCAGCGCCAATCAACAGCAGCAGCATCCTCAAATCACATGCATCATTTTGCTGTAATCAATATAAACCGGAACAGCGATCAGTGCAAAAGAGTAAATACACACAGAAGATAAAAACATTAAACATGCATCTTGTATATCGGTGGTTTGCTTTCGCTAGTATTAGTCTTGCTAGTAAATGCCTGTAAGGAGCTTTTGGGTGCTTTGAGAGCAGGCAGGTCAAAGAGTTCAGGGAAATTGGGAACAATATGAAAAAGGGGTTCTTGTCGTTTGATCTCCTCTTTTAGCAATTAGACATCTCAAGCTCAGTCGTCATGTGCAAGGGCAGGACGAAGGGAGCTGGAAGAGTGGAAGAAGGTAGTTAAGTCATGAAGTGATGAGTTGTGTTGACAGAAAAGGAGGAAAAATCTACTTGGAACCTATAACAACTCATTAGTGTTGATGGCAGTTCCCCTTTCATTTAGGTGAGCTCGCAGACTCTGAAAGCATCGAAAACACACACAGACACAAAAAGCTGAAATTCTACGCATGACGGCCTCATGCCAATAGAATTAGTCCCATCCTGCTTTGGTTTGGAGGTTTATGTGAGCATTGATTTGTCCAGCTCGAAAGAGACCCAGGATCAATTTTTAGTCAAAGTCAACGGAAACAGTCTGTGTGGTTAAATCAATGGCACACGACTTGGATGATTTGTATATGTGTACAATTGAGCCAAAAGTCCAAATGACAAAAAATGTATTTATTCGGTCATTTACGGAATTTTTGTGAGTCTGTTAATGCTACTAAGAGCAGTTGTGAGCAAAGAGCTGATATTGTGGCGAGTGGAAGCAGCTACAAGAAAAAAAAGATAATCTCAATTAATTGTATATAATCTCTAGTGTGACGACTACACCGAAATGATAACCGACACATTTCACAGGGATTGATGAGGCAGCCGATGTAGACACCAGTTGCTCCATCCGCCGGAAACAGCAGGTTAACAAGCTGTTACTTAAAGCAAATCATAGTTTTCAGTTGCCGCCATGAAATCAGTTGTTGCGCACAATAGTGGGCACCCAGCCTGAGCAACTGTGGTTGGCAGTGTTATTGGTGCATTTGTGGGCAGTTGTCGAGCTCAGTGTTGTTGTTTGTGTTGTTTATTGTGTTTTGTGCTGACTAATGGCCCAGTGTTACGTAAGAAGAGAGGAGAGATTACCCCAAGTCCATGCAGGCCACACTGTTAATCCCTCAACACAGCCCTACTGACTGACTGAGGTACCACTACAATGCTGTTACGACACACAATCTCACCTGCAGGACCCACCACACCCTGTCCCTACTCCTGTCTTTAGCTCCTCATGTTCTGCTCCTCTCCTACTGTGTCTGTCTGACCTTTTCCCATCTATGAGAGACATCCTAACATACGATGTGTGTGTGTGTGTGGCCTGGATGGCGCTGCTGTGGTTCCACTGAGTTGCTATCACAGCCCCATGTTTGTTCAGCATGAGCTCAGCATCTATCCCATGTTGGTTTTATCCCTCTGTGACTGTCTAGGGGAACAGTTTTTCGCCTCAGTCAACTCTCCCTCTTTGCCAAATCTTAATACACACAAAGTATGGGCGATATGGCCCGCTTCGTCTGTGTCTCTTCTTCATCTTTGCCGAGGGGGAATGCAGCCTAAACCACTCAAACTCTAAATCTGCCTTGATATCATAGAGTCCTCTGACAGCTCCTTCTGTTTTGTCAGTTTCACTCATCTATGAAGGCAGCACGCTCAGTGGATGCACAGTGATATTCAATATTTAGGATTTCCTCTGGTTTACAATGAAGTAAAAAAATGACTTTCAGTGCTTATTAAAAACATAAAGTTAGAAAGACACACAGAGGGACAAAAATATCTTTGGAACGATGTTTAAAAAAAACAACCAATTAGCATATTGTCGTAACCAATCTCGTTTTTTAAGGGGTGTTGATTGGACTGCTAAGTAGTTTAAATTCAGACACGCTCACCTGTATTATTATCATGAAGAAAAAAATAAAAAATTGTTTCACTCCATATTAACTTTCTTAGCTCAGTTTAGCCACTTGCAATAAAGAGTAACTCAGATAACCTAAATAAAATCCACCTCTATATGAAGAAATGCAACCCAAATGTGTAGAATGCAAGGAAGAAGTTGTGCATCACAGAAAGCTGGGGAATTGAGCCACATTTTGACTGGGCACAAACTCAAACTGAGACTGAGGAGTCACAGGAGCCCTCTGGTCCTCCCATATTTTTGGTAAAAGAGACAAAAATCTCTTTCTACATGACATAGATGAGAAAGGCTATCCGTATATCTAAAAGCTTATGTCAGTGACGGAAGGGTGTGGTGCATCAATATCCATGCATGGTCTGGATGGCTTCCAAGGTGTGAGGGTTCTATTGCAGTGGCAAAGCCAGTGTTGCTTCATAGACAAAGTGTATGTGCTTGAATCTTTTTTGTTGTGTTTTCTATATATATATAGAGAGAGAAATAATAATATATATATATATTATATGTATATATATATATATATATATATATATAGGTGTGTTTATATTTTTCCTCTCCTCTCTGTTTTATCTAAGAAACTATGAAGTGACGAAATGTGATCACCCGCACACTGAAACGAGAGTCTCTCAGCTGAATAAGTGGTAAATTAACACAGAGGTGCACACAGAAACCAGAGAAGAGCGAGAATTTAAGTGAGTGAATGAGTGCGATAAGAAAGGTGGAGGGCAAGCGAGGGAGAGAAAGAGACTTCAAAGTTATGTAATGCCACAATTGTGGATGTGTGTGGATGTTTTCTTGAGTAAGAGAGCTTGTCTACTGAATGCAGTGAGGGACGGGGGCAACAAAAAAATCAGTGTGTTGTTACCTGCATAACACGCTGTCACGCGTCCACATATACAAAAAGATGCAAGCTATCAAGTCCTCAGATTGCACTTGCAATTCTAGCTTCTCTCAGCAATGAATAACGCAACAACCCGTAACAACACTATCCAAAGTCCACACTTGTAAACCTACAACCAGACGTCAGCTTACACTGAAAGCAGATTAGTCCATATAATAAACTGAAAGTGTGTGTCTGTTACAATACTAGCTCAACTTTTTACATAATCATATGCAGAAAGAGCATGCATAAATGCCTCTTTATAAGCTTAAAATCCTGTGTATGGGAATAAATAAAAGCTTGAAACTCTTTAGAGCACATCTGGTTTATTCATTTCAATGAACTGAAGATGAATATCTATTAACATTAGAGGAAACTCTTTTTTAATACTTGCCGTTGCTGTACTATTGTTGGAGGGTAATATTTTCTTGCATAAACAAAGTTGTCTCCCCAACATGATACTTAATGCAGAGAGATAGATAAAGTGAACATTTTGTCTCATGTATTAGTGGTAGAAGCCTTTGCTCTATGAAGGTGTTCAGTGTTAGTAGGTGAATAGCACACACTGGCTACATTAAGCCTTTAATATGACTTAGCCTGCTGCGGCATCTTTTCTTAATGACAAAGATTAGTCTGTTTTAGTGCAAGTAATCTCATTGAAGGGACTCTTTTTCTTTCTCTCCCCTCCTGAGATGGGTTTCTTAAACCTGTGAGGGTATGTGTGTGAGTGTGTATGCGCTCACATCCACGAGACTGTTGACATTATGTCTCCCACTATTCACACAAAGAGAATGCAATTAGGAAACGAAGACTGCTGCTGCTGCTATTGCTGCTCTCTCCGCTCTGATTTAATGTTCATAAGGTATTCTGTTAAATCATCCCACTGGAAACAGTATCACAGAGCAGGTGAAGAGCAGAGCAGGCGATGTCGAGCCAAGCTGTGTGATAGTCTTTGTGATCAATCTGCCTCTGTTAGAGATGCCCCTGGGGCCACTTTAGGGAGAACCTTGTTAGGCTGAGTTAAATTGTTGCCCGAGGCAAGCTATTAGTGGCCATCCCTGGGAGAGGACACACACATGCGATCACACATGTGTATGCTCACACACCACCTTCAACAGACACTGAAACACTTACAATCATTTTAAATCAGATGTAAATGTTAAATGGCAACTAATTCATACGCCTGTGTTCACTTTGGAGAAGACAGCCCATTGTACTCTGAGAGGTAAACTCACAAGCAGATGGTAAGAGCTGTTACACAAGTATAAGTAACGTAGCTGTGCTCTGCTCCTCAAAGATGTTATGTAAATGCGTGCAACTAGAGCTCCTCTATTTAAGATAAAGTACAGATGTATCCCTGACTCATTAAATCTAAAATTGTTTGATGAGGCACTCTGAAGCACTACAAGAAAATTGTAAAATGCGGAGGTGTAAGACTTAATCTGGCTTAAAAAAAGGCAAGATAAATAATGTTGTCCCGCAAATAAAAACAAACAAACAACACAATTCAGTAAATGTTATCAGTATATTAAAAACAAGTTACAATTATGGGGAAGGCTGGAGTATTATAGAAATTATTAGAAATTAGTAGAATTATTATGCACGTTTGCCATCAAATTAAGGTATATAAAGCAAAAAGAGACATTTAGAAAGGTGCCTCAGTAAATGCTCTCACTCACCACCATCACTCAATTGCCAGTACATTTTATTACCTAAATATACCATCTCTAATGTTTATCAAAGCTTTTTCAGAACTTGGCCATGGATCTACATGAACAGTTTCAGCATTATTCAATCATATTATCAAGGAAAGAGAGGGGGGTTTCCACCCATCTCTGTGTGATTTAATTCTGTTAGCAATTCACGCTAAGTGCTGCCCTCCTCATTAATGCTTTAACGTCCATTCAATCTCGTTTATGCTGGTGTTCTCTTTTCCGGAGTTTATCTGACTAATCTTCAACTCTCACCATACGGGAAGGACTCCAACAAAAAACTGAAAGCAAATTTATCACTACTCTTGGTGAAACATTAAATCAATAAATCTGCCTTTTTTCTCAGCGGACGTCCCTCTCTTTCCATTTTTCTCTCTGTAGAAGTATAACCACCTTTCCACTCCCTTCCCCCTCAAAGACACACACTCACACTGTCATCTGCAATTAGGCTCAAGAGAAACAACATAGTAGGAGGAGCGTGAGGTTAAAGGAGCATGGCCATCGCCAGCAAATGTTTTTGACGGTGTCTCAGTCACTGTGCGTTTATGTATACATACTTTTCTGTGCACTGATTGAATTTAACTAAACAAAGCATGAAGCTCAGTGCTCTAACAGCTCTGGATCCACACATGCACATCTGCCTTTACAAACATAAAAGAAAGATAAATTAAACTAAAGGCCTCAGACGTTCTTGGAGTGTATTTGCATGATTGCCTCAAGTAAGGAAATGTGTATATTCTCATGGCTGAATTCTTAATGGTAATGACCAGATACAGGCCTTGCACAGTCGGAATTGTTACTTCCACTCTGATGCACTCTCCCAGTCCTTAAGGAAAGGTCAAAAGCCAGCCGAGTTCACCTGGGGGTTTCTGTTTGAGCCTGTGTGTACAGTGATCATGAGATGGAGATCTAAGGAGGCTGATGGGCAGGCTGTGTGAATATATATGCACACAAGTGCATGTTAAGTCAGGGGTTGGGTTTACCTCGTGGATTTTTTCCCACGCCTCCTCTCTCTTATCTATCTGAGGACACATGCAGCACTCACTGAAAGGAGGGGAAATGGGGGACTGCAAACATTAAAAGTATACAGTAGTCTGCTTTAAAAAAAAAAGTGTGTGTGATAATGAGTGTATTCGAGCGTGTCTGAATGCTTGATTCTGTCTGTGTAAATGTGTCTTCAGAGCATGTGGGTGTGTGTGTGTGTGTGTGTGTGTGTGCATGTCTGACGGTGCATGTGCGTGCCTGTGCATGTAAATCGATGCACTGGATGACAGCCAGTGGCCCCCTTCTGTTCCCTCTCCATGGCGTCCAATCACACCACGGCACAATATTCTATGAACAAACTGCAGCTGATCCCAGACCTGCTATCTGAGCAATTACCCAGAGTGCTTTGAGGCCGCATGGCAGGCTGGACAAGCTCATGCCCTCTGACATACAGCATGGGGGGAGGGCGAGAGCGACTGTTTTTCTGACTGTTTGTATGTGCGTGTTGGCAAAGCGTGTGTGTGGTGTGTGTGTGGAGGAGGGTGGTTGATGACCATAGACTGATGGGAAAGTAGAGAATGGGGGTAGTGTATATACTCATGCAGCAATAGTGTGACTGTCTATATTAAAGAGTGGACAAAGACATGCTTGGCAGGAAGGGATGGTAAATGGGGGAGGGGTGGTGTGCCTGCTGTGTAGCATTATGATTATTACTATAACGCACTTCAACCGACTTTACAGTTACAGAAACACGGCAAAGGACTGTCACCTTACAGAATACTAATTAGGATGTTTCATGTAAGTGATGTCAGAACTCAACTCAGGTCAGTGAAGGAAGGACTCAACTGCTGTTTTAGGCATGAAATTACCGATAATTATGGTCATTATTTCATCGACCAATTATTTTCTCAGTTCTCATCAAGTATATTTTTTTACATTTGAAATAGTGAACAATGTCTATCACAAACCCTAAACACCAGGAACAGCTGGAAGAAAAGAATGTGTCTTCTTTTAAAATGTGTCTTCTTTTCTTTTAATGCTTGCCATTTTTACTGACTACTGATTCACAAATTGTTGCATTTATGATGCTGTTTTTTAAAAGTTTGTTCAATTCACGGTCATAGACACAGGGATAAACAGCTGTTGGTTTAGAAATCAACATAGGAAGAAAACCAAAAAAGCACATTTGGCTGAAAACTGAACTCATTGCATGTGTCTGTCAACATTGCATGAAATGTAAATGGAATTGTTAAAAAACAGAAGGAAGCAGAAAACTGCCTTAGGATTGGAATCCATCAAGGATGCAAAGCTCCGTTTTGCAATTATACAGGCAGCACCTTAAGCCAAAGGACCATGGGCTCCCAAACAATGCCATCAAAGGTAAATACTGTGGGCCAATGTCTGAGTCACAAAGAGAGGTAAAGACAACATGAAGAATGGGAGACAGATGAAAAGAAATTAAAAGCACTGAATTTTAATTATTTCTTTAAAGGCAGCTGACAGTCCAACACTCTTCATAGTAGTGTTCAGATATTTCAGACACTAAAGACAGAAGGGAAAAAGAAAAGTATGACAGCACACAGTAGACGTCTGTTTGAAACCATATGAAGTGGCAGTGTTTCATTGATTTTAATGGGACAGTATGATGTGGAAACATGACAGAAAACACAAGGGAGATAACCCAGGCAGCACTGCTATGAGCTATTCCCAGCTGTGTGCATTAATCCACTCAACGATCACGCCAAAAGTTTTCTCGATGTTTTTCATCATCGACAGAGAGAGAGAAAAGTGCTCGTTTCCATCTAAGCTCTACGAGACAAGGAAGGCTAGAACAGAGTTTCTCTGAGAGATGGAAATAGATAATGAAATACAGAAACTGAAATGATTTCCCAGTCAGACAGTCACTTACAGCAAGACGGAACACTCAGAGAGAAGTGAAAAAGTCAAACAGACTGAAGTACTGGGGATGGTGAAGAGTGATGGTATAATTCACGGCATATAGACATCTAAGACCAACACCAGAGTTTTTCAGATTTAACAAGGGGGTGGTGGGGGGCAAAAATGCTCCTTTATTTTCCCAGAAGATATCTAGTTAACTGGGAAGAAGCTATGCATATTTTTAATGAAGTAGAGAAACCCACCCACATTCTTCCCCAACAAATCAACCCTTGGGACTATGATAGGAGATGTGTTTGCATTTCTGAAGTGGCTTACACCAGCAAAGTTATCCCAGAAAGTGATTTCAAATGTTTTCTAAACTGATACTAAAATACCAACCTCCAGTCAGATCCCTGCTATCGTTACTGCGTGACATTATGTATTGCTTTGGGTATGTTTCTATTGTAGATCCGGCCTGCAGGCTCATTGAATGAAACATGAATAGCCAGTCTGCCCCTTTCCGAACATGTGCACACGCGGGCAGCTCGCGCCCTCACACACAGCCTTGCTGAACATGTATAGCAGCATCTAGTGGCCCTAATTTGCTGCTACATTGTCACTATAGATGAGGAGAGCTGCCCTTTCAAACAGCCTGTTTTTCAGTGTATGCATGTGTGCGTAACCCCTATATTACAATGTGTACACATATAGCGAAGATATCCGTGCAAGGCTGCTGCTTTTTTTGTTCAGTGTGATGTAGATAATTAGGACTCTATTTAGAGAAAGGGCCAGCCCAGGAAATACACAGGAGATCTTCACTTCATTAAAAATCAATTATCACAACACACGTGCCAGTGGAATACAGCCCTCATGGCCACACTCAGCGACACACACATACACACATATGCATATCTTTGCCTGGTTCTCAGTAAGATTCATCTCCAGTTGGTTTCACTTTTTTCTCTCTCAAGAGATTGTGTGCGCCTGATCCTCCTCTTAGCGAAGGAATCGCCAGCGCTGCAGTCCCGCTCTTACATAATAACTTCAGGATAACGCTCGCACCGCCGCTGGTTGAGGATGCTGTCAGTCATCTTGCTCTGACCGGGTCAGCTCAGGCTGGAAAGAAGTCCCACCCACCCTGTGTGAAAGACTTGTCGCTCGGGGCAGAGCAATCTCCAGAAACAGAAACAAGTCCCTTTTCCACCCAGGTTTTGTTTGCAAATGGAGGTCCGTCAAGGAAAGTTTGGGGGGTAATAGCTGCATTAATATCAAATATACATCATCACACTCCCTAACTTAAATACAATAAGAACACTGAACAAAGACATGGATCTTTGTTCTGTCATATGCACAATCCACTACTACAACTAATGTCTAGCATTGTGTAGACAATATGTAGAAGTGGGAGTCTTCTGGTAAACAATTCCCAAAGCCTCTGCTGCTGAGAGAGAACGACAGTGATGATACACGAGTTGGCTTTGGACACTGATGACATCACTTCCTTTCACAGTGTGACAGCTTCGCACATCATCGCTGTGACAGCCAGACGAGAGCAGCAAGTGGGTGGTCACCCTGGAAACAGCAATGCTGTCATGACCGTCTTCTTATATCCTACCTGACAGTCCCCACTGGCAAAAAGCACGGCAACAATGCACACACCCACACAAAAAAGAAAAATATTCACATACGGAATCCCATGAACCCAACTTTAAGTTCTTGATACCTCCCTGATGAAAAATGCACGTGCCAACATGCCCGTGGTCTTTTCGGCATAATTAGACGATACAAAGACGAATACAATCTGCCACAAGGTACGAGAAACACAGTGGAGATGTAATGCAAATCGCCAAAGAAAAACAGTGAAAGCACACTTTTCTTAAAAGGAAAATTTAAAGAGCTTATCCTGAATATCAACACAAACTCTATGTAAAGCTATGCATATCCATATCGCACAGCAGCAGGTGTGGGCTGAACACATGTTATTTCTTAAAAACCCACAGAAATTAGCTCAACTCAGATTAACATTTTAATTAGAAAGTTTTACAAAAAGTACTGGACTTATTGGCACAACCACAGAGTACGATGACAGAGAGCACTCAAAAGCTGATGGAAAGCATGGCTGCAGCAGTGTTGTTCAGTCTCCTTACTGTTTATATGTGGTCTTTTGATAACAGTCATGTCCTGGGTGCAACTGACCTGTTTTGATGACTATAAATAGCGCATCACAGGCCATGTTCATTGACATCTCTGTGCATGGAGTCTGTGGTTTGCTGTCCAAGTCCAGGGCTCTACGCTGACCCAGTTTGGAGCCTGTTGACCGACAACTGGTAGAAATGGGTCACATTTTGGGCCACACCAAAATTTAGGCTAAGTCCAAATTGACCGTTATAATAAACGATATTCAGCTCTTGAGTTTCAGACACTATCTGCATCTAAAAATTTTAAAAGAGTTTAACAGTGGGTAAACAGCTGCCAGTGTAACTAAGAATTTGAAAATTATCATTGAAGAAAGGTGCAGAGTCCATGGTAACAGGGTGGCAAAGCCACAGGGTGTAAGTATTTCAGGCTTCATGATAATCCCCAGTATCCAATAATACGATACAATAAATTATTTTAATGAGATAGAAATTATTAGGAATTATATTAACTAATGGAAAATCACGTACAGACTCATAAGGTTTTTGTATTTTAGTTCTGTTTTAGCACTTTATACTCCTGCTCAGGAACTTTAAAAGAAAGTTGAAGTGACTAGAAAGAAACTTTCACTTCCAGCAGATTTGACCTTAAGAACAGCTGTTCAGTGTAAAACCCAGAATACAAGTCATTTGTTACAGAGCGAATGATTTGACATCAGTTTACTGATTTACAGTATCAATATCCAGAAATAATGATAACGTGTTTGCCAACCATACTTTAAATCATGTCCCTGAGGTCCAGGTGGAATTTTGAGATTGGATCGATCATGTGTACCTGCTCAGTTGCTAGACAGACCGAACTGCCTCCTTTGATCCTAATAAGAGATTATCCAATTATGTATAATGCACACTCATTCTATCACAGACGTCTAGCATACATACATACATACATACATACACACATTCATACAAACTCTTACAGGTAAAATACACACGATAAGAAATCTCTCAAACAAAAGTGCATGCACTTAACCTGAAAGTAACAAGCTGACATCACACCTCATCTGGACACACACACAGCAGTGAAGTGCAAAAGGCAGATCAGTTGTTTTCAAATCTGCTTGTTGATTTGACTCTATTCTGCACTTCTCAGAAAACTGATTAATTCATACAGGATTCCACACAGGTGGGACTATGCAAGGAGATTACATGTGAATGGCTGTTTCAGCTGAGGCAGTGCTCAGCAGAGGAGGCAGCCAGCACGTCGGGAAATAATTTAGGATTAGATAGGCTGTCTAATCTCTTTATAGAGACTGTGCCATCTCAGCAGCATACCTGCCTACCTCTACATCCATGTACATCCATCTCCGGCTTTCTCTTTCCATTTAATATGGATACTATGTTCAGAGGTGCCAACAGCAGGTGCTTCTGTGTATTGAAATAGTTTGTTCAGATTCTGTGCCTTTGGTTGTGATTGTACATGGAGCTGCCAATACACAGTAAGTAAAACCCAACATCAAGAAAGTGGTTGAATTGGTGGATATCTAGATTAGAAAGAGCTAAATGTGTGTTTCTTTGAGAGGGTGAGAGTACGGAAAATATAGAGGACCTTCAGTGATGCAACCAGTTTTCTCATTATGGCTAACGCTTGCAACCTGCAGGGGTTTCTACTTCAAGCTGAACACAAAGTCTGGTTATTTATTTGTGCATGGGTGCTTGTCTGTGCAGGTACAATGAGTATGTACGCAGTACCAGGTGACACAGTTAGTAGAAAAAACTGCTACGAAGACATAATCAATGTCCACATGTCACAGTGCCCTTGTCAATTTCAAGTCGCACAGACACAATGTGTGGACACTCTGCAAGTACATGCAGGTGCTACGACAAACCAAGATATCCACAGTTTTTTGGTGTGTGTGTGTGTGTGTTTTTTCTTTTCTTTTTTTAAACTTCCAATTAGACCACAAGCTGAGGGTCACAGGCTGAGCAACACGGACTGAGCAAGGTGTTGCCCAGAGAAGCTGAGAATCAAAAGTCTATTGAAAGTTTAAACAAAAAAATTAATACAATTTTTAACCCCCATCTTCTCTGTCCTTGCTTTTCTTACAGCCCAAATTGAAGTTATACCATGTAAAATTTGCGGAGACAAATCATCAGGTATCCACTATGGAGTCATCACATGTGAGGGATGTAAGGTAAGACTCGCCACCATTTCACCAAAGCTTTTTTTTTTTTATAAGTCATGCAGTCTGCGCTCCGTGGTATCTGACACCTGTATTTGCTCTTGACATGGGTTTGACCAGGGTTTCTTCAGACGGAGTCAGCAAAACAATGCCTCCTACTCCTGCCCTCGCCAGAGGAACTGCCTCATCGACAGAACGAACCGCAACCGCTGCCAACACTGTCGCCTGCAGAAATGTCTTGCCCTAGGAATGTCCAGAGATGGTAAGGCTTATGAGTTTATCTGAGCGAAGTTGTGCAGGCTGTTTATGCGCGCAGAACTCTGACGACAGACTATGCCATGCCCTTTTCCCCTCAAACTGTTCTGGGCGCAGAGCTGTTTTAATCCTATTTTATCGTAGAAATGGAGATATTTTTTGTGTGTGCTCACTCTAAGCTGTCATTTTTTCCTCATGCAGCGGTGAAGTTCGGCCGCATGTCGAAGAAGCAACGTGACAGCCTGTACGCAGAGGTCCAGAAGCACCAGGCACGCCTGCAGGAGCAAAGGCAGCAGCAGACAGGCGAGGCTGAGGCTCTGGCACGTGTCTACTCATCCAGCCTGACCAATGGACTTTCCACCCTAAACCATGAAATTGGGGGAACCTATGCCAATGGTCACGTCATAGATCTACCCAAAGGTGGCCACGGTAATGGAGGCGGAGTCCCAGGAGGATACTATGGCATGGATTCCACCCAGCCATCTCCAGACCAGTCAGGTTTGGACATGTCGGGCATGAAGCACATTAAGCAGGAGCCTGTTTACGACCTGACGCCAGTGCCCAACCTCTTCAGTTACGGAGGCTACCAAGACAGTCAGCTTGGCCCCAACAACGTTAGCATGGGAGAACTGGGTAAATAAAGCCTTTTTGCTTAAAAAAATACTTGAATTTTCCACATGGAAAATGAATCATTAACCACAAAGAAGACTTGGAAGAGAACCTGACTCAGAGTCCTAATCTGAAAGCACAGCAGGACATCAGACAGGCTTACATGGCCAGCTTAAAATGTGTCCTATCACTGTATGCTTACCCAGTGAGGATATCAAAGATTTAGCCTAAATTAAGAAAGGAAAATTTGAATTAAGACGTAGAAGGATAGAAGTGATTTAAGATGCTTTATTGAAATTTTCTACATGCATGGATCATAACTTGTACAATGGTGCAACATCGTGCGTCAATGCTCGGTTGGTAATAAATAAATAATCCTCTCTTCCAGACCGTATTGCTCAGAATATCATCAAGTCACACTTGGAGACGTGTCAGTACACGACAGACGAGTTACAGCAGCTAGCCTGGCAGACGCATTCCTATGAAGAGGTCAAGATGTACCAGAGCAAGGTGAGGTTTTATCTTTTGTCGTCGCCTTGTTCTTCAAGCGTGTGGCAATACATTTTAAATTTGTCTCAATTGTTTTACAGTTTAGGTGCCATTTTACCTTTTTACTAGACAGTTTTTTTTCAAACAATTTAATTTTACATGTCTAATTCATTATCGCCATTTTCTTACAACAAATCAACCTTAAGTTCATTCAAATGAAGGTTTGATCAGAGCTGGTTTGTGGCGTCATCGGTCAGATCAACATTAGCATGTGGTTCATTTGAACTGAAAGTACTGAAGTACAGAGCATACACGTCTGAACCACGCCTGTCTGATTCCAGCCCCGGGACGTGCTGTGGCAGCAGTGTGCCATCCAAATCACCCATGCCATCCAGTATGTGGTGGAGTTCGCCAAGCGCATCTCAGGGTTCATGGAGCTATGTCAGAATGACCAGATACTCCTTCTCAAGTCAGGTGAGATATGTCACTCCGTGTCTTGGGACATCAACTTTCTTTTGATAGATGCAAACTGACGTCTCAAGAAGTGGAAAAGCTCCTGTGGTAATTCTTACTCATTTTGCTATAATCATGGCTCTTCCAGGGTGTTTGGAGGTAGTCTTGGTGCGGATGTGCAGAGCATTCAACCCTCTCAATAACACTGTGCTCTTTGAGGGGAAGTACGGAGGCATGCAGATGTTCAAAGCTCTGGGTAAGACATTTATATTTACATGATTGTTTTGCAGAATGTAAGAAAAAAATCCTCTGATGAGTGTAATAAAATCCGTCTTCCCTCTGTCCTTTGTTGTGCTTTTCCTCAGGTTGTGATGACTTAGTGAGTGCAGTTTTTGACTTTGCCAAGAGTTTGTGTTCACTGCAACTAACCGAGGAGGAGATTGCTCTCTTCTCAGCAGCTGTACTCATTTCCACAGGTCAGTGTGCTTCCACCAATACTATTCCAATACAAGAATAGATATGATCTGTGGCACTCTCATTCATACGTTCCTTTATTTTTTTCTTGATGTTTTGTAATGATTTGCATTGTCACAGTTGAAGACCTCAGGAACAAAATAACTGTATTTTTATCCTGCCAACAGAATGCAACAACTCTAACAACTGGCTCTAAATTAATTAGTTCTTCTTCTTGTCTCTATTCAGATCGGCCTTGGCTGATGGAGCCAAGAAAAGTCCAAAAGCTCCAAGAGAAGATCTACTTTGCCCTGCAGCACATTATGCAGAAGAACCACATGGATGAGGATGCACTAGCAAAGGTAAGATGACCATTTGTAGAACATTACATTTATTTACAGAAAGAAAATGCTAATTCAACACAACTGGTTGCTTCAACACTGATGGAGGAATTGATAACTAAAAAGGCCCGATTATAGAAATAACATTACTGTCATGTGCCATCCAGTAATTCATACGATCAGATTCTTCATCGATGACCTTTTATTTCCCTCCCGTTTTGGCAGCTGATCAGCCGAATCCCAACACTCTCAGCCCTGTGCACGCTCCACACCGAGGAGCTTCAGGCCTTCCAGCAACTCCACCCAGAAACAGTCAACGTCCTTTTCCCTCCGCTCTACAAAGAACTGTTTAACCCGGACCCAAACTCAGCCATGACCATGCCCAAGTGACTGTCTGTGGTCCAAACACAACGCGCTGCCACAACAGAGGACCAAGAAAATAAGTTTGCTTTATCTGATGAGACGACAGCGGCCATGTCGACTGTGTCATCGTTGTGGCAACCATATTTTTCTGAGCTCCCCCAGGCTCTTTTCAGGCTGGCGGGTGAGGATTCATCTGCTAGAAACACAGAGTTACCGCCAACAATACTAGGAATGTCCAGCACTTATCCTATCTTGTTCACCGATACAGTCTGAAGAATGTATATATAAGTGAAACGTGCCCCACACCCCAACCTGAGGGGGCTTACACTTGGCCCCTGAACTGAACTGAGTGACCAGAAATGTACAGACTTTAAAACGTCTAGGAACAATTTTAAGGTGTCAATCTTTTTAAGAAAAAGTTCATTTGATTTTAATTGAAAAATACGTTTTGTTCAGTTTTTTTTTTTCTCAATTTAAGACATTGTGAAGGTGAAGAAGCTGGATGGGGGAGGGAACTGTGGATTTAGAGAAGCTATTGTAGATATTCTTCTAGTGGAGAACGGATTCCAGTATTACTTGCTCGGTTAAAATAAGTTAGTCCTAATTTAAATATACAGCAGTCCACTGTGGCTGACTATACCTTGTCTATGTGTTCCTATTTTATTTGATAGTTTCCTGTGTACAGAATTTGTAAAGTTCAGACTTGTGAAGGAATACTGGGCAAAAACTGGGACTTCATTTGGGTTTGTTGATAAACAGAAGCCTTGTCTGGATTTTGTTCATATGTATAGAAGGTGTAACATCCTTCTGACCAGAACCTATAGAGATGTAAAGAGAGCATATGAAGGACTTAAAAAATATAATTGCTACTACTTTTCAAGGTGAAGATGTATACATAAATATTCTATTTTGCAAGACAAAAAAAATCAGGCAGATTTGCCATGCTATCAATAATTTATTTCTCGCTGCAATAATTATGTCCAATAAAAGCTGGACCGCTTTCGAACAATCAACCAGACACATCTAATCAGAATCCAGGACCTCACGATGAGCCCCTCACCTCTCCCCAGAGTCCCCTAACCTGCTCTTTATCAATCAGAACCTTGGCATTGTGTTTTGGCTGACAAAACTGATAAAAGGCACTAAGAAGACATTTATTTAGAATCTGAAAGAAGTAACAAAATCGATGCAGTCTTGAAAAAAACACTTCAAATTCTTACATTTTGTACAAGTGCCCAATGCCCTCCACCTCTTATTTGCACAATCCAGTCCATGGATGTCAGTCAGTCTGGGCTGTGGACATGTAGGACCCCTTCTGTAAAGAGCAATAACTTTCGTACTGCATCTTTCTCATCACCTTTCCCCTTTTATCCTCTTTTTTCAAGCTGTCCAAAACAGAAAAGCAGTTGTAACTAGGATGCACTGGATCAATGGTAATTACTAACAATCATCTGTGTTTCTGGAATTCTTTCAACCTCAGCACTGTCTGAAAAATGTGAAGAGTCACCTCCACTCATCATTAGCAGCTGAAGTAAAACATCAGCCACTTATACAAAAAGCTGTGATTGACAATCACTTTTTTTCCACTTTTTCATTCCATGATTGAAAGCACGCACAGGCTGTAATTGTTAGCATTTGGACACTGCGTAAATTCCCACTTTGCTTTACTGGGCATTTATCCCATTTGAAAATGGTGTCTTGGCCGTCTTTTCTTATAAAGGAATAATCTAAAGATCACTGTGGATACGTGTGTTTGGGGTTTCTGAAAACACCCATTAAATGCTCGTACTGCATTAATTTAGCAAAGACAGCACTGGTGAGCAACAAGAAATATCAGCACAATCAAAATGAGCCATAAACCTAAATAAGGGAGTCGATACAGCTGATTTATTCAAACGAAGGATTTTTAAAGACAGTGGTTTTTGTTTGTTTCCATCATTGTTATACGATATAAATGGCGGATACACTTCTTACAGGCACAGACAGTCAAAGAAGTAACCAAACATTAACATTTAAAATGCTTATTATCTATCTGTGACAACATGTCATGGAGGAACATGCAATGTCCATGCGCTCTGTGTCAGTGATCCATTCACTTATTTCTCCGAAGTGCAGCAACTTTCCTTCAACTCCTGACCCAAACAGAAATCAGAGGCCAGTGACCTTCAAGACAATCATTTGCTCATTAAGGCTCAATGCACTACAAAGCATCTCTCAGGGAGCAGTTCTTTTTCTGACTTTGCATTAAAAGAAGGTTTAATGTTTTTAAAAATTTACTAAAAGAATTAATAATAAATGAAGAACTTTTTAGGATAACAGTGGCATACAGTGCCAATGTATGCCAGCAATGTAATCTGCCCAGACAAGGCTTTGATAGGCATATGTTTATACGTGCGTCTGTTCCGAGTGTGTGCGTGTGCGTAGAGCAGGAATTCACTGTCCATACCTCTGTAGAGACCCAGACTGTAGGACATTTATCTTTACAAAACATAAGAAAAAAACGCTAAAATACATCATTGTGCTCTTGTCACCACTGTACGCTCATGTTTACTGCTTCTTTTGCTGCTTTGAGGACAGTGAGGGAAGTCCATTAGTAAGCTGTGATTTAAACACTATTACATAGGACAGTGAATTCTAACTCTGAATATGAAGTTTTGGTGTGTGGTATTTTTGTTTTCCCTCGTTAGACTGTGAATCAAAGGAGTGGAATGGGGTGAGGGGGATGTGCTGGCAAGAACAAGGGTAACCAACACTGTAAGTAAGATAATGTAGCAATAAGAACTGGAGACATTTACTACTGCCATGTTTGCATTGTAAGATTATTTTTATTTTATTACTATTTACTATTATTATTGTTCTTATTATGACTACTGTTCTTATATTACTATTAGCCTATCGTTGTTCTGTTCTATTTGCATGACGTTTCATTGCAATGAAACATTTGGGCTTATTTGTGTTTTCTCCTCTTATGATAATGTGGGTTTCTGAAGAGAAATTTTTGGCAGGGTGGGCATTCAGTGTAGGGCAAATTCCACACCACTTTGGTTCAAAAGTTTTTTTCCCGCTCAAGGTGAAACTTTTCTTATTTAAATAAAAAATGCTCTAATTTAAATAAAAACAATAAAAAAATTGTTGTTGGATTTGAAGGGTTTTTTCAAACCCTCTGAATGTGTAAATTGATATCATCAGTCAGTAAACGCCCCTTTCTGAACTGGCCTTGGTTGACCGGATTGGAAATCTGCTGTGGGATGGAACAATGTGGGATGGGGTATCTGTTCTGAATGTTATGGAGTAGCCTGTTCAGTGTGAGCAGCTGAACACATCGTGCGCCTTCTCTACTCCATCAACACAGAATGACATTGTGGATCGCACAACAGTAGTTGTTCAATGTGACAACTCAAACACA
Organism: Menidia beryllina; assembly: GCA_013363375.1. Lineage (NCBI taxonomy): Eukaryota > Metazoa > Chordata > Actinopteri > Atheriniformes > Atherinopsidae > Menidia > Menidia beryllina. The sequence continues at coordinate 4,925,928 of JABUIW010000162.1, read as the reverse complement.
TTGTGCAGATGTTTTTATTACACTTGGTTTTAAACACATTTCATACGCTTAGTCATATACACTCCAAACCTCCTTCTCCCTTCCCTATGAAAACATGTATGAGTGTGAGACAGAACAGAGAGTGAGATGACATAATGTTTGCTCTCCCAATGCTTTGTAACTTTCTTGATGCATTACACGCGTGTGCAATTGGAGCAGCGTTTAAAATTGTTAATTTATTTTTTAGAATGTCTTTGCATCCCAGCAAGAGCAAATAAAACAAAATGTAGCAATCTGTAACTGAAACCTGAAAGGTGCTCTGGGTTACAGAGAGTCTTTTACACAGGACCAACACAAGACAGTAAAAAAAAAATAAAATAAAAAAAAAACAAAAAAATACATTTTCTTTGTTTTCAAAGTGCCATAGCTAGTGAGGAGGGAAACGATTGGCAGAGTGGGGCGTAGATGCTTTACTGTGTGAGTTTACATGAGAAATCAATCAAAAAATGGAAGGAAAACTCCAAGGAAAATGTGTATTTGCTTACACTGTCAAAACATTTTTACATTTGATGCTTTTTTTTTTTCTTTTGTGGGACTCTGCTGGACTCTGAACTGACTGCTAAAAACCCATGACAGCTGCTGTAGAGTTTTCATCTAAACAAAAATAAGAGTGTACACATGCATTTATTTCCACTGAAGAGTCAAAAACACCCAAAACTGATGGATCAGATTCGGTTGAAGTTCAGAGCTATGCAGGGGCCTTAGCAAGTCCTCCTTTGAGTTGTATATAAAATGTGAAGGTCTGAAGTGATTTTTTTGTTAAATTCTATATTTTATCGCTTTTGTAGACATTTTGTTGTGGGAAGAAAAAAATAAAAATAAATTTTATGGGTGCATTTTTGTCTCTTCTTCCTGATTCATACATCATTCATCATTCAAGCAACAAAACAATTTAATCTCTGTAAATGAATATGAAGCGATACTGCATATGGTAGAATTAATTCCTTATGAGCAAATATTTTTGTCATGTTTTCTTTTATGATTATGTTATCCAGTGCGACAATAAAAAAATAAATCAAAGATTATCCCTCAGGACTGCCATCCTCCGTAAAGCTGTCTATTACAGACTTATATACAAATTTCAATAATCCTCAAAATCGCCGGTGTCTGTTAACGGGCCTCTTATGAGGATATGTTACCCTGCATCATCCTGTTTCGCTGTAAACAAATCCAGACTTGTAGAAGACACCCTTAGAGTATTTTTTAAAACACATTTAAAAAAAAAAAAGATATGGTGTATTTTATCTTCCTGGATCAATAGTTACACATAGGACTCATCCTCATCTTCGTTCTCAGATATCGACTCTCACACACTGCTGCTCTCGCAGCTGCCTGGATGGCTCCTAAAATCTGAACAACAGAAAAATCAGTTAGCGACATGTCACTTCAATAACACAGTCATTACCACAAGAAAGAGAATACTAACAGGACTGGGAGGAAGTCCATGCATCCAGCATGAATAATTTGGTTTGATTTGTGGATGAAATCTTGGAGAGGACACAAGAAAAGGAAGAGGAAACACAACGCACCTTGGAAATATCAAAACAACTGTGTCTGAATGTTTGTGTTTGTTTGCTGGGCTTGTTTATTATTGAGCTCAGCTTCTTTCCGCGCAGTTATCCTCTAGATGCCAGTATCATGTCTACCAAGAGACATTAATTAATAGCTAATCAAAGCTAATGTCTCAGTAGCACATTGCCAGCACAAAGAAATGATTAATATGTAATCAAAGGCCGCACAGCACAACGCACAAAGCAGGGCCCACCCCTATGTCTCCAACACTACTGCTGTTACAGAAATAAACGAAAACTGCAGCTTAATTAGCTGGCTGTTGGTGTGTGCTGTCTTCATTTGAAGTTGTTGGGAAATTCTCTCAGAGCCAAGTAGGCCTCCTGAGTGACGACACAGAGGTGACATACAAATACTTGCATATGAACACAGGAGGAATAAAAACATACAGAGAAAAAAATTATTTGTACACACAAATCCACATATAATACTGTCAGTAACACAGAGAATATACTTAAACTGTTCAAAAAAGACTAAAAAGCACAGATCTTTTTACTGTTCTTTCGTATTAAAGAAAAGGAAGTGGTTTTGCACCTTTAAGACCAAGTCTGCGGCAGGAGAAATTGCAAGAGTGTTTCTGCAGGAAACCGTTGATGGCAGCATCTCCAAGGTTATCAGGACCAAAAAGCAGGTCACTCCTACCACCACTGACATAAAAACAGACATGCAGTGAGAGCAGGAAATGTCACATGTTCATCTTCAGTACATATCAGAAATAATTCAGAGAGAACTCAGATCGGAGATGAACTGATTCTGAAAATACATGTTTTTGATGTTACATATCTGTGAGAAACCGTTACTGTACCCTTGATTGTCAGCCATAATGACGGTTGGATCAGTTAGCTGCTCTCCCACTCCTGACAATAAAAGTAAAATAGAATTTAGAAACAGATAAATACAAAAAGGAAGAAAAAATATTTCAGATACATGCTCGACAGCTCATTTTAGCAAGCATGCTAATGCCCCCCCCACACACATAAAGAAAAAAATGTATTCTGCCTTGCATATCGAGCACCAGCAGCTCTCTGCACGAGTATTCGTATGTCCAGTGAGAGAATGCTAGCAGCAGGTCCTCCAGCGAACAACAGGGGGTGATCTCTTCTCCTGTGTTATTGTTGTATTTCCTGAAGACACCAGTCATGTTCCTTTCAATGGTCATCCACTGGCCATTAGAATGCCAGAGGACCAGTGATACATCCAGAAATCTGGAGGATAGAAAAGGACGTCACTAGATGCAGAGGTGTGTAAACGCAGACAGACATGAGAACAAGCCTAACACACCTGGGGGAATGGTGCAAATCCTCAGGTTTGACCTGGTTAAAAACTTCCATCATCTTCTGCGCTGCTCGCTGCTGCTGGATCTCCTACAATAATGTCAAATGACTTCATCCCTCTGTCAATGTTTTAGGAAGTTTTCAACTAAATAAACTTCAGATTTGGGAACACTTACCCTTAAGCAAAGCTGCAGTGCAGTGCTGGCATGGAAGTACCTCTGCCAGGCCCGCACCACCTCAGGTTTAAAGGCTTTGACCACATATACCAGACCAGGCCTGAGCACATCCCCTTCTGCCCAGGTACAAAGCATTCTGTATCCCTTCATCAGACCCCCATCCAGAGAGCCTTCTTCACTGAAAAGCGGCTGAAGTATGGCCGACAGGCCTCGGGAAGACCAGGAGGAGACTAAAGTTGATTCAGCATCGGTGTCAGAGGGTACGTCCATCAGGGTATAGACGCTCACTTCTTCACCCCCTGTGGATAATAAAGAATACTCAATGGAGGGACAGAAATGTTTAAAGAACATGCATAAAAAAGACATAATAATCTGGCTTTAAACATCAATCAAGAAAGTTACCAAAAATTGAAACAGGAGTGAAGGGAATGGTGTGAGCCAGTCTCATCAGATTGTTCCTTTCCACGGCTGATAACACACAGATATACAACACTAGTAAAACTAGAGGCAGAATGAGGGATGTCAGAAGAAATGCTCATATTTATCATTCTGGAAATACCTGAATAATGCGGGTACAAATCGTCACTGAACTGGAAGGAGGTGCTTTTGGCTACAGCAAACAAAATGAAGTGTTACAATAAAAAACTTTACAAATCACATTATTAAACAAATCTCTCTTGTGGAATATTATTGTTAAGAAAAACTATTCAAAATACCTTCAGATGCAACTCCACTCTGTAAACTGTATCAGAGAGAAAGACAAAGCAATTTGCATTAAAATGTTCAGAAGTTTGTGTGTAGTTGTGGAAGCCCAGAAAAACAGGGAGACTTACGAAGACCTTCGGCACGTGGACCTGACCCCGCTGCTCCATGCAGGATGAATGGGGCTCCATATATCCTATCGGTAAATTCAATATTTATAAGAGTAACATCCCTGAAAGATGCTATATCTCTTTTTATACAATTTTTTCTTAATTCACCGCAATGTTTATCTAAAATTTAGCATGAATTTACCGGATGAGAAGACACCTTCTTCGGCAACACATCTGTGGGATCAAAATCTGAAAGATAATTGAGAATATCAATCATTCAATCTTCAAAATAAATTGAGACACAGTTACTGCCGATTGAAAATAAATCTTATTGTCCTCTATGACAAACCTACAGTTAGTTGGTTTGGCTGGATGCACTTGCCAAATAAAGCAGGTACTTTAAATAAATGAATGCCAGGCCCTTACCAAGTTGACTGAGGCTGGCTGAAGCTGACCAACATGTAGGTTCTCCTATAAATCTCTGTCGTCTTCTTCCCGAAGCCTCAGATAAGTGGGACTGCATGGTTTCCAATCAAAAGAAAAAAAGATAGAAATACATAAAAATATTCAAATGTCAGTAAAGATTTGGTTTTATGTTGCTCTCATAAAGAAGTTTAGTTTCCTTTACTTTATCTCTTAGGTTCAATGCAATGATAGCATCGTAACATTTCTGAGGTAATGAAAGATGTTAAAGTGTTAGCAGTAGTCTCTGAAAAAGATGACTTGTTTCACATTACTTTGGCTAGACTGCTCTCTTGTATCTTCACTGTCTTCCTATTGTGGCTTTTGCCTTGGCTGGCAAGGATATGAGTGAAGTCAGAGGACTTGGACCACTCTAAATAAATGAGGAGAATACAATCTGTTGCAACAGGTTGAATGGTAACACAAACTTAGAAAAAACAAGTGTAATTAAAGTACAGAAAAATATTTTTCATCAAGCAGAAGTCCGGCGCACCTTGGTTCCTGCTGCACTGCAGAGATGAATCATTACTAAAGCCTCTCCTCCCAGACATTTCATCGTTGTTCACCGATTCATTAAGAGATGAAACTGATCCCCTCATTGGGCCGAGAGGTGCCACAAAGGAAGTCATGTTTTCCATGCTAGAGGAAAGAGATCTGCAGTTTCCATAAGGACGATCTCTGGACATGCATGCCCACCTGGGGAATATGATGGGCTTTCTCCACTGGCTGGAATTTCTGGACCGAAAACCTGGTTTACAGTTATCCTGAAAAAGGATGGATTTATGAAAACATCACACAGGGCTCAAATAAGGCATTAAAGAAAACTCCACATACCACCGTGTTGGGCTGCTCTTTCCCTGTTCTTTCCTCTCCATCTTCTTGCTCTTCCCCCTCATCTTCTTCTTCCTCCTCCATGGATGTTTCCTCCTGGCTCGGATACAGATAGGGGTCACATGTCCAGGGTCTAGGATGTTGTGATCCTAAGCCTCTGGGAGAGAGGGGAGACCCGCAGCGTGATGATTCACATGACTCAGAGGACGCCTGGCCCCGCACTCCGCCACCAAAACAGTGAGACAAGGAAGCGTGGGGCGCAGATTTTGAGATTCCAAACCAGCTCTTGCCAGGATGGTCCACAGGAGAACACTGTGAGTCCAACAGAAAAAAAAGAAAGAAAATTGCATCACTGTTCTCATGAAAGCAAATTTTAAAGCAATCCTAAAAAACCCTCAGTCACCTCTCTTTCCTCAGTCTGCTCATGTTCCTCCTTTCCCCTGGTCCCAACATGGCATTCCTGACATGTTGGTCTGCTTGTTGTTAGAGCAGAGCCTTTTAGCAAGGAGGGCGGGGTACTTTTGCATGATTTGACCATCAGCCGCCGAATATTAGAAACATCCCTGTCTGTTCCCGTCCCGTATGGGAGGGTCCAGCTATGGGGGTAGACATGCTGCGATGCTGAAATGAGTCGACACTGAGCCAGACGGGCCTCTCCCTGATGTAGGCTATCAGAAGCAGAGAGCAGAGTGAGTGTGTCCACAGCCTGTGCTGACAGGTCCTGGAGCTCACCCAGCTGACAGTCTATCTCTGACAGGCTGTCTTGAATAAAGTTGACCTTCTCTGAGACATCGTTCATCATCACACCCATCTCCTCAGCTCTAATGGAACAAGAAATAGTCAACTTTACCAGATTGAAGCATTTATTTTTCTCATTCACCCGTTAACTCATACCTCTGTTAAAGATCAAAGTGGACTGAAAATTGATTCTGTCATCTAGCAAAAATACTGTTGTATGTAAAATATTAAAGCTTGACAAAAATAGACTATATTGGACTACAAACATAAACCTACTGCATAACTCTAAACCTTTTGTGATGTGGCAGGAATTCACAAGAGGTGCTGATACCACAAAATGATTTTTCACTCCACAACACTCACAACACACAAATGTATTTGAATATCAATCAGACCTCTCAGCTGTGGCTCTGATCCTCTTTATTTGACTGCTGTGAAGACCTTCACTCTTCTCATGAAAATAGGCCTCTACACATTTCTCTTCAAACTCATGCAGCTTCTTTCGATCTTTGTGGCCGAGATTGAGCTCTGGCAAATACAGAAAAAGTTCATTCCTCACTTTGAAGATGTGTACATATATAATAAATTCAGATATGTTTCATTTTTATAATTTCCTCATTTTTCCTGCAGGTCTTACTCAGCCCAGAGCCTCTCTCTTCTTGGTCAGCCTTTCCACTGAATTTCCCATAGAGGCCTCTCAAAACCAGAGCTATGTGACTGAGGAGGATGAGGGGCGGGGGCAGCCATGGCCTTTCCTGATACGTCATTATGTAGCGGTAACGGTTATATTTCCACAACTTGTTGGATGTTGATGCCATATCAAAATAAATGTTGCTGTGAGGAAGACAATAGTTATTTATATTGTTGCAAAATTAACCAAATAACTGAGATTCCGCTAAATAAGCATACTTACTTAAAAAAGGCAATGAGAATGCTGACCATGATTATATACTGAAAGAACATATAGACAGCCTGGAGTAATGGTGAAAGGAAGAACAAAGGAGGACATGAATCCTCACATGCTGTTGGCACACAAGCACACAGATGTTAGCACTGGAAGTCCTCGTAAACCATAAGAAATTACCTTGTTAATCTGTTAATAGCTCAGTTATTTCCCAAATAACTGAGCTATGTTTTATACATGATATTTGTGTTTAGACTCTTATTCTTCACACAAGACCATTAGTAAGGTGGTCTGATGGGTCTATGTTTATCTTCCACCATGAAGCTGACTTGCACTAAAAGTAAAACAAAAGTCTTTTTAGGGACAAGAACACAGACACCTGTGTAATGCACTGTAGCACCAATCTCAGCATCTTTGAGATGGTGTGGGATACTAGCAAGGCAAAAAACAGTGACAGCCACAATCTAAAAGTACTGTGGAAAAACCTACCTGTCAAATACTCTGAAAAGCTTCACCTGGGAGAATTAGTGTCATTTTAAAGGCAGAGAGTGACAGCAGCAAACCTGTTGGTTATTGAATTCATGTGGAGTTGATATAGAGAGACATGACAGTTTTGAAAGCCTCCCCTCCTTATTTTTGTGCCTATTCATGCACAGTACTGTCTATCCTTCTTGATTTTGATATGATCTGGAACCAAAACAGCCTAAGCTTCTTTAGCAGGAAAATGTTTTCACTGTCTATTTTCCAAAACGAACCTTTTGGTTTTGCTCTAATATTTTCTCAATATGAAGAGCACCTCATCCATATTTACATTTAACATGAGTAGCAAAATGTGTACTAAATGGAAACCTGTGACTGAATGCCTTTAACTTGCATGCTTAAACTGAGTTAGCTGAAAATTTGCATCTTACCCGTCCACAAACAAATTGAGAGCAATCTCAAAACACTTTAGGAAATTATGTCATCACAATCATAATGCAAAATTGTATTGCTTCCACTAAACACTAATTAAAAAATATGCAATTTATCTTTTACTAAGGCACTCACACTTCATATCATCTGCATAGACTTCTCCAAAGATCATCCAGTAGGGCTGGAAGACTATGTCACGAGCCAGGCTCCAGGAAGGTTCCTCATCTGGAGACAGGATGGACTTCCTGGACACCCCAAAGCTCAGCAGCACTATTGCCATCATCACCACAATAAAGAACATATTTCTGGTCTGAAAATATACAAAGAGAAGAGAGAAGAAGGACTTCATACACTCTCCGCAACCATCTTTCCTCCCTGAATTGAGTAAGTGAGCGAGTGTACCCACCATCTTAGTGATCATGGTGAGGTAAGGGCCAGCATGCTGATTGACAGCCAACAGATCCATCACTCTGATAAACCAGAAGATGATATCCAAGCAGTAAGCAATGCGCCCTGCAGTCTTGTATGGATTAGTATTCCAACGCATTGCAAATCCAACCAGAAACAGGATGATCGCAATAAAATCAGAAATGTTCCAATACTCTGAGAACCAGATCTTAAGCTTTTGGCTCAGGTTCCTCGGTTCAGACATTAGGACCTGAAGAAGAAGGGCATATTAATATTTTTGTTATGTATTTTAAAATGAAAATTTATTCCACCATCAAATGCAATTTGCAACATAACTAGTTATCTTTTGCGCAGATTAGATCCTCTTAAAGATCGGGCTACTTCAGTTTTGTTCTCTAGAAAATGAGGCTCAGCATACACATCCATCCAAAAATAGTCAAATATAGCTAAATGCCGAAGAGATAAAATTAAATAAATAAATAAATGCTCCCTCTTTTAACACTCACCTCTCTGGTTTTCTCCACCCCAGTGGACACAATGTAGGTAATGACCAACCACTCTGGAACACTTGGCTGATCCTCCATTTTGACCAGGACCACATAGGAGAACAACATCAGAAATGCCAAGTACGACATCTGAAATAAAGACAGAACAAAGATGCTGAAACCAAAGCTTGCACCATCTGTTTCATAAGTTTAAACTGAGAGAAATGTTTTTCAGCAACCTAAGGAGCACACTACATACTGTGTGAAACCAGAACTTGACAACAGGAGCTGTGTAGAAATCATAGAGTCTTGTGACCCATGATAAACACTGCACAGTGACACCGGACACCGTCTCAGATACAGGGCCGAGATAATTGTTATGGAAGGAATGGTCGTGTTCTGCGTTCTGGTTACGCTATAAGACAGGAGAAGACAGTATAAGCCTAGACATGAAACTGATAATACTAAGGCAGTACAGTTTGAAAATATTTGCTAACTGGAACTTTACCGTATGATCAGATTCCTCAGAGTCAAGTCCAAACAGCATCGCCTCATGGGTCTGAGGTACATGACACATTTCTGCTTTGCTTTTAAACTCCAGCAGCAAGATGAAAGGGGGTAGGAGAAGGCTCAAAATGATCTTTGATACAGAAATAGCAAGCGTCACGAAAATATGCAGAAATATTAAGAAATATCCCTAAGCTTTACCTTTTAGTTAGTTAATCAGTTAATCAGACAAAGCTGTTGACGACAAGCCAAATTACTGACAAATTACATAAAAAAGATTTATGGTGAATGTAAAAAAAAAACTAAGGAAAAAATTGTACACTCTGAATTATTGCAAGAACAAAGACTTTTACTTCTTTTATTTTGTCCATTTCACATCTTCCACAATTTTTACCTTCCAAAAAGAGTTTTTTCTCATGTTGAGAGGACCAGTCCAGAGGTCTGTGAGGAGGGTCTGAGTGCAGGAGTGTGAGACAAATGGTCTATGGCATGAGGAAACAGCCATCTGCAGACAGGTGAAGTGGCTCCACGTCTCCATCTCAGAGGTTAACAGTTTCATGGCCATTTGTTCGTTCTGCCGAAATGCGCAATCCAACACATCCACTGCCACCTGACCGAACTCACTGACACACACAGAATGGGAAAGAGATGAAGAAACAATTACATATAGTCCATAATATTTAAGAAAAATTGTGGCGAAAAAAATACAATCCAAAAGTTAAAAAGATTTCTCTAAAAATAAAAGCTGGATCTTCATTTAGAGATTAACTTTATAACTGCAGTTCTGATCTCGTTTCATTATGGACAGAAAAGGCTTTGTCAGGGCATTCAAAGCATGCTGGTCAAACCTGTCCAATATCTTAATGTAGACTCATGTGCTAGCAGTTTATTGACTCACCTGTAGAAATCTAACAGTCTATAGACTGTTATATTTCTACAAAACAAATGTGGAACGAATGGGAGGAAACCGGAGTCAACATCTGTGACTGAACTGTAAGCAACCGCCTAAAGGAAATGGGATTTAGCTAAACAAAAAGCCAGCATTAACACCTAAATGGAAAAAAACAAGCTACAATTGGCTAAGGAAAAGCAATCGTGGACTGTGGATGACTGGATGACTGGATGAAAGTCCTATTCAGTGATGAATCTGTATTGGTCAAGGTGATGATGCTGGAACTTGTTTTGTGCCGTTCCAATGAGACTTATAAAGATGACTGCCTGAAGAGAACATTGTAACACTGACTATAAATAATTGCTTCACATTCCCCCCTACCCACAAACAGAAAATCAGAAACAAGAAGGAAGAAGGTTTTAATTAATCTTTGAAAGATAGGTATAGTTTTGATATTTGATGGAATTAAAGCCTTTACTGAACAGAATTATGTCATTTGGTAGCATATAAAAATAAAAAAATAAAAAAATTCTTTCAGAAATATTCTCAATTTGCCTGGGAGCTTTATGGAGTAAAAAAGTCACAGCTTTCACTTCTGAGATTTGCAAATACTTTTCCAGGTCCCTGCATTACTCACAGTGAATACGCCTTGAATCGTTCTGCAATGTTGTCGTACATGCTGCTCTGCCGTGCCTCAAAGGACATGGAGCGATAAAGCTTGCAGGCCACAACAGCCCGTGCTAAGGCTTCTTCTCCATGTTGGCACAGGAACAGCGCCATCTGCTGCCGCTGTTGAAGGATGGCCCACACAAACAGGTCGTTGAAGTTGAAAGGAACCAGAAGCATAGAACTCTCAGTGTCTGGACTCAACACCACCCCCGGACTGTTTCCTGGTGACACATGTTGATCCTAAATGGGTAAGTAAAGTGTTTTGTTTGAAAGATGCCAGCTAAACAGAAATGAGCTACACTGATTCTTAGGCATGAAATATTCATGCATTAAAGATGCAGCATAAATAACCTTTCGACAATATCAAAGACCTCAACTGTTCAAAGTAAATTGAACACACGATATCACAATAAATGCATCTACCTTTTGTCTGTAGGGCTGAGCAGTCCTGAAGAAAGGGAGACTACTGTCACTGTTCAAGTTTGACCTCAATCCTCTGTTTTGTTTTGACAAGGACCCAGAACTGTCCTGTCTGCCCTCCTAGAAATGACGAGGAGATTGCATCGTAAGAAAAAACAAGAATAAGTCACTCAAGCTATTCTCACATGGTGTATGAAAAAAAACCCTGAACATTCCAAACTGCCAATGCTCACTTTGCCCTGCATGCGGTTGTAAACAGCTCTAAAGTTTTTCCGAGTGTAGGTGCTGCGGTACGCTCCTCCAATGAGGTACTCTATCACCAGCCCCATGTCAATGAGGGAAAGACGGTAACCCATGGGAAGAGAAGCCTACCAACACACAAAAATAAGCATAAGCACTCACAATATGATACAAAAGGTGATATGGCTGTTCCAAACAAAAAAGTAGCAGAAATATATCTAACTTAATATACTGCATGGTGATAAATACAATGTTTATAAAAATATAACACAATGTAAGCTTAAAACTGTCTATATAGCATTTATATCCTCATTACTTACCTGTCTGGCATCTTCAACAAGGTAGTGCAAGAAGCGCTGAGTTTGGCCCTGTGGCTGGGGAAAGATACTGATATTATTGAGAAACAAGAAAAAATAGAAGACAAACAATGGAATATAATTTTCTGAGACAGCTGTTTGACATATTACTGAGGGAAATGTACCTTGATGGCAACATGTCCCTTAAATGGAATGATCCCTGAGACATAAATAATTTGCAGGCAATAATACACTAAAGATAAAAACAGAGTGGGAAGCGCCAAGTGTGGATTTTTGACAAAGTGCTCTGTGATTTCAGAGGCATCCACAAACAGCTGGGAAAATACTCTGGATACAATTGACCATGAAACGCTATATGTTTTTGATGCAAGCCCTTGCAGCGCATCACTGTGAGTTCGATCAAAGCTCCCCTTGTGAAATTCATGCTTTAAGTAAAAAAAAACAGAATTCTCTCTGTCAGGGTAACAAAAAAAACAAAATCCAAGAAACAGCAGCCAAGTAATAGCGATGCAGTTTGGGGGTAGGTTTAAAGAAAAACCAAACAATGCTTTTAAAGATTTTGGTCAGTGCTGTATTTAAATGTATGATGTATGAAGTAGATAATCATAAGAGACATGCCAGTAACACAAAAAGTATAGAAATATTTCATAATCACTGAATTATAAAGCTCCTCCAGGCGATCCATTGTGAGGAAGCGGCCCATTGTCATGCCGTTGTCAATCAGTATTTTGACAAAACTGACACGGTCCATCACCAGAGCATCCAGCATGGCTTGCTCCAAGGCACCCACCTACACAAAGTGTTCCAAGATTCAATCAAAACTAAGGTAATAAAGAATAGCAAGTAACCAAAGTTAAGTTTGCCGCAGCATATCATTTGTTGTCTCACCTGCCAGTGTTGCCCATAAACCAGGATGTCTTCCTGTGCAATGTCAGCCCGGTCCCAGGCCAGAGCCATACTTAACTGCTCTGCTGGACTGGCTTTGGTGCCTGTTTTAGTTTGAAGGCAATTAAAAAAGGTAAAAACATACAAAATAAGTTTTCTTGCATTCCAAAATTATGAAATTGATATACATTTTTGTTTGGGCTGACACATGGCATTCATTTAGAAGGGAGAGTCTGAGCCATGAGCCAGCATTAACTTTAACCCCTTAAGTGATTCAGTGCAGTAGAACAGCAGCAAATGTTGAACATGTTGTTACTGTTAGGATTTTTAAACTGTCTGTGGACAGGAATGAATATAATCAAAACCAAGAGCTGAAGAAGGTACCCTTGAGAGTAGCAGTCAAAATAGCAGCATCTGTGGCCATCTGGTCTTCTGATTCAGAGTCAAAGATTGTTATCTGTTTGTTCAAACACATTTTCATTTAGTAGTCTGCATTTTCCATCACAATAAACAGGTTCATAGGGAAAGCTTTACTCACAGAATCTCTGTGATCCATACACTGCTGGAAGAGAGTGTAAAGGTGAGTAGATTGGGCCCTCTCAACTCCAAACATATTCTCTATCCTGACAAGGAAGTCCTCCATGATGTCAGGATCCAACTGCCTAAAGAAGAAGTTTGCATTCAAAGACACAATTTGCAACTATATCTAATGCACCCAGATGATTGCACGCCTGTCTCTATTTGTGGGTCCACATGTTCTTCCTGTGACAGAGTTCCACTTTTAGAAGTGGTTTTCAATCAAATATTGTTTGTTGAGAATACCAGAGGCCTTCCAACATTCAAAGTCCAGCCCAAGTTAGAGGGGAAGTGTGATGTTATAATCCCGATGTTTAGACAAAAAACAACATGAATGAGGTCTTAACTCCTCTTGGTTTAGCACACATGATAGAGATTTGCAGTTCCTGCCCACATCGTCTGTCTTACCCAAAACAAAGCACATTTTTTATGCGTGAGAAAACAATAATGTCCATTTTCTTTTCAGTTTTATCCACATGATAAATGTCTGATTTTTCTAAAAATAACAAAAATGATGAAGTTTAAAAAAAATCCAGTTTAGTTTCATTTCAAGTATCCACAATTTGAACCCGTATCAGACCCTCTACTGAAGACCATATGTCAACATACCTATCATTAGCAGTCTGTTTGTGTAAGAAGGCAAGAAGGTCTGCAGCTCTGCCCGATCCCTCAAACACAAACACTGGCACAGGGGGCACATTGCTAACATAGTCCAACACAGTAGACACAATGGGAGGACCTCCCTCCACCACCACACATACCACCGGTACTCGTTGGTTCAGTCCTAAAATTAAGGTTAGAGTAATAGTTAGTGATGAAAGATCCAACTGCATGTCTTATTCACACGCACACACACTAACTCACGGGGATGAATCTTCTGTAGCTGGATCTGTTTCTCCAGTTTCCTTCTCAGGCCTTGTTGACAGCCATGTTTGCCCAGCGTCCCATCATCCACCAACAGAAAGTGGGAATGAAAACCATTAAGACAGGCCCTCTTGCTCAAGGGGTTCCCCAGCGGCTGGTATGGTCTGAACACCTGAAGCATCATTAAGTCAAGGTCAGTCCCTGACCATCACAGTGAAATAGAGCATCAAGATAAAGTATGACATGTTCATTGTTTTCAGTGTGATTTCACTTAGAAAGAAGCGTAGGTTTACTACTGACATCTCTGCCGACGAGGTCCGTGTTGTTGTCAATCACCCCCCACGGTGTGATGCCAACTGTGTTTCTCTTCCTCAGGTCATGGCCTCCAAAGATTTTTACAGCATCACCTACATACTTAGACACACCTGGGAAACATGGAAAGCGTCCATAGCTGATCACATAAAAGGCCATCGCATAAAACTGAGAATAGTTTTTCAGTTATATAAAACAACCCAAAACGATTTTTAATGCTAACCTGTATTAATCCCATCAGTTAGTATCCACGCCCCTGTGCTGAGGGCGGCGGTGATCAGCCCGTTGCTAAAGGCTTGCTTAACCTTCGGGGGAAGGGGGAAGTTTTCTGAGCCTCCCTGGACGGTAAGCAGAAGCTTGGGTCTCTCCATCTGCCATTCCTTCAGCATCAGCTGGAGCAGCACTTCGGGCTTGGAGTCCACAGCCACACGAACGTACTGGAAAATCATGCCATCAGTTAGGACTGCACTTTGTGCCTCTCTCAGGTGCTGCTCAGGTGATTGTTGTGTCAATATTGCAGATAGCATCTTTGTTTTCATACTGCTTATATCACAGCAAACCACAGTTTAAACTACAATCAATATCCATATGCCCATCTCAATCACTCCAGGAAAATGCTATTATAGATGTAGATTTTTTCCAATGTAAACTAAACAAACAAAATAGTATTATTTGCCTGGATGACGCTCTTAAAGATGGAATTACAGACCTTTGCCCGACAGACACGCGTGGCAGTATCTTGAAAATCTATTATCCCATAGGCATTGGTGGGACTGGCCTTGGTATGAACTTCCATGGACCAGCTCTCTTCTACACTCTGGCCAGGACCAGGATAGAAGGATATGGGAGGAACAAACTCTCCCCAAGAGTGTTCTCCCATCAGGCGGCCACAGCAACATCTAACCAATGCAAAAGATTTTTATGAATCAGACTGGTGGAGGGAAAAGGTCAAATATTTTGGTAGGATATCTATGTTTAACAAGCATCAAAGGATATGCGGAGAAACAATACAAATAAGCTGGCTGGGACTGGGCCTATCCTTTTAGAATGATGGAAAATGCTTCCGTGTCCCTGGGGAAAGTCTCAAAGCAAAACATTCAAATATTTTGCTTTAAAAATTTCACATAGGGAAAATTTGTTTTTGTTTTTTAGGGTTACTGTCTGTGTCTTATGACAGCTATCATAGAAACTACACAGGCTAAACAAAGCTTAGAACAAAGGATTAATCAAAAAGTTTTTTTATAAAGAAGAATATTGAAAAATCCAAATACTATTTATATCTTCAAGGATAACACAAAATCATAAAAGAAACTGGTTGAAGAACAATCAGATAGAGTTCTTTATATTTCATTTACAGGAACATGGCAGGTACCCAGGGCACAGAGGCATTCACAATTGGACTAATTAAAGAAGGTCAGTACAAGTCCTCCCCTTTTCCTGTCTCCGTCTCCCACCCTTCCTCCTCACCTCCCTTCAACCTTGAATTTACATATCAGTGTTTCATTGTTTTCATTATGTTACATTTGAAACACTTCACATATCCATTCTTATCATTTCTTTTCAGTTGGAAAAGCTCCCGAAGTGCTCGCGATTTGTTCACCTTTTATAAAATGTGCATGACACAATACATGATGTCAAAGAATAGGAAAGAAAGCAACCAAAAGTGGAAAAAGTACCACAGTTTGACTGTAACAACAACAACAACAACAACAGTGTAGCCTGTTCAATGATGCTATAAGTAAAAACATTCAAACGAAAGCCAATCAATCATACCTGATCAAATTTTGGCATACTTGACATACAGGAATGCATCTGTTAGAGACAGGAAGTCACATGTTACAAAAGAATCCACATGGTGCCTGTTCCTGGAGGGAAGGGCTGGCTGCCAGAAAAATCTTTTCTCAGAAAAAATGTTGCTCAAAGCTACTGCTGGTACCATTATACTACAAACCAACCAAACTACCTCCCAAGAAACTTGTAAAAATAAGTACTTCCACTTTCAGTGTGTTCAGATTTCACTTTACCTGTGTAGGTCCCAAGAGGAGGGGATAAACCTCACGCACTCTCTCCTCAAGACGGTTTCCTCAATCCAAGACTTACGTAACTGAAATGAAAGGAGACAACATTTACTGGAAATCAACACACCCACAGCAATGCAAATAGTGCATTTGCAACTTTAAGGGCAAATTGACCCTAAAGCCAAACAAATGTCATTTTTGAGAAAAAGGCTTTAGTGACCTTCTCGGTGAAGCTCATTGTAGTGCCGACAGATGTTTACACACACGGAGCGAGCTGTGGGTCCCTCCCCATCACACAAACGCTGCTCCCCTCTCACAAAGTGGAACACTGAGAAGTGAGCTACGAGTCAACCGCTACCTCAACTTGAGAGCAATATTTCCTCATGCCTCTATATTTTTAAGGTCTTTGCATAGTTTCTCAGAGAGATTTAACAATAGCCCCTCTGAGGAAGCCAAAGTTTGTAGGAAACATACAAACATCCCCTTCCTGAGATTAGTCAGCATGGTTGAATAGCGGGTGTACTCCCACAAAGGCTCACTCTGGGTAGATACTAAACAACTGTAGCTGATGTTGTTCATGGTGTTCTGAATAAAAAACAGATGTCGTAATGCACAATAAGCTTCAGCTATATATAAAATACTTCTACAGGAGTTCTAGGATTTCAACACGATTTCAAGTAAATAACACAAATCAATTCTAATAGTTTTTAGCTAATTTGGGGGCAGTATGAAAAAGTTGGTTTAAATCAGAAGAGCAGCATCCATGACTTAAAACAATACATTTTCTTTACAAATTGCAACACTTCCATGAGATCTTGTTTAAGTTTCTTTAAACTTTCCGGACTAGGTCCTTTGCTGTTAATGTGCAATAAACCATATGTGTTTCTGTATCATTCTAAAAGTAAAAAATAGTACAGCAATTTATCCAAGTGTTTTCTTGGTCGATTTATAGATGAGAATATGTGCTTTGAAAACACAATTTCTTTCAAACTCACCCGGAAAACACAAGATATTCAGACATTTGTTTTACGGTATCTGTCGCCTTTAAACTTCTCCACAGGGTAACGAAAAAGTTGTGTGTCTGGTGTTCCACGATATTTTTAAATTAGACATAAGTAGTCCGTATATTTGAAGTAGTTGCTGTTAGAGTAGCTTACATGGCACCTGGCCAGCCCGGGTTACCCGTTTCAGAGGCAGCTAGCGTCAACTTTAGCTCTTTGCTAACGAGAGCTAATTGGTAAATTAGCAGTGTTAAGCTTTTTTAATGATGTTAAACAGCAAACACGGAAGACACGTGCCGGTAAGAAGCTTTCAGCTGGTGGGCATTATTACTTATACCCGTAGAACTTACCATGGCTTTCCCCTTAAGATAAATTGTGCACAATGTTTAAAGTCTTAAAAAGCGCTTCATTGCAGTCCACCTCCTCATCATTTATCTGACAAGGACTGGCTTGCCTTCTATCAGCCGCAGGTCCAAAGGGCACCGAGCCTTTCCAAGAAGCCTGGAGGAGCTCATGACCCTGTCTTTCACGCACAATCAGGTCTGTTTCACACTGGAGCGAAAAACCAGGTGTTCACAGACACACTATCCCCTCACATCTCTTTACAGTTCACTTGCTTTTCTGCTCTAATGGCACTGGGACACTGATAACACAGGAATATTTGAATAAAACTCACACAAGTACTGAAAATATTTTTATTCATTTCCACTGAAAAACACTTTACAAGTCTGTGACACGGAAAGCTCAAAATCACTAACTAACAAGTGATCCGTCAAGCTGCTTTTAAATGGGCCGAAACAAGTTGGAACAGCTGTGTGATGACAAAGCTCACATTTTCATGTTGAGCTACCATTCTGCTAATGTGTTGCAAGACAAAGATTAAGCACACAACAGAAGGCAGCCGCTCACATCAAGTCTGCCTGACATACTGCTAACACAAGCTGCTGAGATTTAGAGAAATTACTTTAAATGTGTACTAAAATAAAAATCTCTCCAGAAGACTGTTGCTTTATTCCAGTCACTGTCACCATACACCACCCTGGGCCACCTTCATTAACTGCTTTGGGATTTCCGGCATTGCCACCACAAATGGCTGATTTTCAGGGTACTTTACTGTGTTTGTAACAGATCTACCTGCTTAAGAAGCATCCTTATAATGTTTACGCGAAGATAGTGAGGCGAATTGGACATGCTCCCCTCAGGTCTCCATAGCATCTGCAGACGAACCACTGACTTTTGACTTCTCTTTTGTTTGAGAATGTTCACTGTCATCCTGTAGCACTGAGAGGTCAAGTTCAGGTAGGGGGACCCTCCAAAACTGAAAGGAGTTATAAGTGCAGTCTTCAGAGTGCGAGTCTCCCTTTGGCTGAAAGGAAAGCGCAGTTAAAATAAATAAATAAATACATAAATAAGCAGAGCTAAACACTAATATGCTTTAATATCGGTCTGTTATTTGCTGAAGAATGTGAAGGTGGTGACATCTAGTGGATATTTACTGCCATTACGTCATATTGTCCAAAATTACTTTCCACCCAGCGATTTTTCAGGTTCTGATATAGCACAACTATAGACAAGCTGTCAGCAACTCACTTTATCATTCATTGTGGGAGTAGCGGTGTCTGAACCAAAGCTTTCCTGCCGAGTTCTCTTCACGACTGCCAAGGATCTGCGACGGTCCTGCAGAACTCCACAAGTCGGCACAGTCAAAACATTTGCTGCATGCTCTCTGGAGTGAGACAGAGCTCTTCTAAGGCTTGGAACAGCGTCTTCGGTGGGGTCTTC
Organism: Menidia beryllina; assembly: GCA_013363375.1. Classification (NCBI taxonomy): domain Eukaryota; kingdom Metazoa; phylum Chordata; class Actinopteri; order Atheriniformes; family Atherinopsidae; genus Menidia; species Menidia beryllina. The sequence goes on along the minus strand of JABUIW010000162.1, from coordinate 4,906,835 downwards.
GTTTTCGAAAGAGTAGGGCCTCTTCCTGCAGCGACTTCCCAACAACGCATGCAACGACGGTAGACTCACATCCCCGATAGGAGCCATGCTCTTCGCCATCATGTCAACACTGTATATTGAACGGCAGTATTTTTTCGGGGAGGTGCCCTGAAGCAGAGAGTCGTCTGCGCATCTCTTGGCCATTAAAACATCTATCAGGGCAGCAACAACTTGTACATAAAAAAATGACGTCGGCTTTTCCAACTAAGCGTGAAGGTTTAGTCGCAATAACAGTAAGCACCGGAAGTTGAATTTAAGGGAAGGCAGCGTGAAGAGCCAATCAGCGGAGAGAAGCTGTTTGAACCCGCCCACAGCCTCCATTTTTCCATTGGCGGGCACATTTATTCTGCTTCATGGTTTCCCACTGCGTCTTCTTTGCACTATTACATTTGTTTCCTGTATCTAACCCTAACCATGTGCGTTGTTGCTTGCATACAGCGAGCCAGAATAGATCCATATATTCAAAATGGTTGGCTTTATTCCAAAATTATAACCAACTTTACAACAATGTGTTCCCAAAGAGCTGAATGATGGGTTGAAATAAGAAAATGAGATTATTGGCACCAAAAAAAGAATAAATACATTGTGAATCATTCTTTCACTCACACAAACAAACTTTCAGGCAGTGGCATAATGATTTTAAAAAAATGACAGGAAGAAATAACAGATAAAAAAGTTTAAATTCTTGCCGTTAGGAGATAACGAACAAATCATTAAAATTCGTAATCAGTCAGACTTCAACCATCCAAAAAAAAAAAAGATAGTGAGCACACTTGTTTCAGGTATGATAAAATGGTACTGCAATGCTTCATACTACATTCTACAATATTAGCCAATTTAGGTGACTGGCCTGTCCCATAATGTGGTGAAAACCCCATTTTTCTTTGGAAACAGCCTAAAAGTTATTCTGACAAAAAGCAAATGATGTCCATTTACAACTTTTCATCTTTTGTCCATTTTTCATTTTGTCAATTTTATCTTCATTGCCATTCAGTGTTTGTGCTCTTTTAAGTTCAATAATTTAGTTGAGTGATTCCATGTCACGTCAGTCTGTCGGCGCCTTCTCGCCGCGGTGACTTAGCAGCAGGAGGAGCGATGTGATGCTGACTGTCGTCTTGGCCGTTAAAGTGCAGCTCTGCAGGTTTTCGTGCAACAAAGAAAATACAGTCGTAAACATATCTCAGCATCGAGCGGTCATTCTCTGTGTAGGTGGTCTGCATCGACTCGTTCTCCACCTGCAGGGGAAAGGTGGACACAGCTTTCCAACCAGAAGGACAATTAAGGACAAAGAGTGTCATGACAGTGAATTTAACTTGTTTACCTCAATGATGAAGCCCAACTTTACCATTGCTGTCCTAATGTCTTCGTAGCTTAGTTCAACTGACAGCTCATTGGCCATATTCTCAAAGTGATACAGCAGTGGGCCTAAAAAATGTCAAACATTAAGATGAGTTTGACAACAAAAAAAAACATTAGCCTCAAACATCTTTATGTTTACATTGCCATTTCAAAGTTGAGTTCAACTGCATGACACTGCTAGAAGACATAATTGCTAAAAAAAAAAAACAGTAACATTGTCAGTTCACTTCCTAAATGTGGGACAATATGCTGACAACAAGTTAAACACAGAAGTGATGATTGAAATTTACATAATTAACAGTAAATCATTTTCAATTATTCTTCTCAAAACAGAAATCAAACACCTGGACCGCCTGGAGTCATTTAGCATTTTAATTAAAGATTTTCTTATAGAACTTTTCCAATCCTTTTATACCATTTTCTCTGTTTGCATTTTTTTTGTATGCCATCTGATCCCTACAAAAGCAGAGGAGAGTACTGTTTTGCCATCCACAGACTATACAACACTGACATATGTAAAATGTGCATTGAAAAGACTAGATATAGAATTTTAAATTCAAAACTACATTTGATATATAACCTTGCCTTCCCCTAGTGGTCTGAGAAAGCATGAGAGATTGAGAGCATGCAACTGTTCATAATAATAAATAGTATATGAAGGTTTCACAAAAAAAGCTATTCATATATATAATATATCATAAAATGGGAACCCAAGGAAAAATAAATAACAGTATTTCTGTCCGCTGACCAACTTCTGCATAATAGACAAATGATTACAATAGCCAGAGACAGCATTATGATTGAGTTAAAAACCTCCATTTTCTTTTCCAAATAAGAGCCTTCTCACCCAGATTGATCCACACTCCTCCTGGTTTAAGAATCTGCCAGATTGTGTCCATATATTCCAAGACATTATGGGCTGTGTCGATAAAGAAGCATGTTGCCACACAGTTCCAGGACTCTGGTTTCAACACACAATATAGCATGGTTGGTCAACTATTCATAATTTACAAAACATTCCTATAAAAAAAATCTCCATTGTACATACATAATATGGATTTCTCTATTTATCATTATCTATATTTTATCTTTTCAGTGAAATTACAATGGTATATACTCTTGATCATGTGGAACAATGCTTTATGAGTTTAATACTACCTTCAAGCTGTTTACATAATCTGACTGCGTAATTTTGGCAACAGCATACCTGGTTCTGTGTAAACCTCCACAAAGTCCCCTGCTACCATAGAGAAGTCTGCATCATATGGCAAACTTTGAGGGTTGATGTCAGGAAACCTGATTGGTCGTGTTTGGTCGGAGGATTTTTTGTTGTTGCTGAACTGGTGGATCCAGGGGTACAGGGTCAGAGCGTTCACCTGTTCACACCTGAACAGAGAGGTCAACATTAATGAAAAAAGGTATTCTGCAAAGCACGATGGTGGAGCTTTACTATTAAATAAGACCAACATGAGACTTAATGTCTGTGTATGAGATACCTGTTGAGAACAAAGTTGGAGGAGAAGAGCATAAAGAAACTCCATTCATTGCCCTGGCACGTATAGCCCTGCTGGGCAATCTCCCAGGCGAGACGACCGAGTCCCGCACCCGGAACCAACACGCTCACCTTAGACACATCACTGATATAATAAAATGCACAGAATGCACATATCACATAGAAAACACTGAGTAAGTTATACAAGCATATCTCAGACTTGATGATCTGAGGACATAATACAACATAGACATGTTTGTGTGTATTACAATGAAAGATAATAAATCTTTTTTAATGTTTGTAAGTTTGCGTGATTCGTACTATTTATCACTTGGAAAGAGCCTTTTGATTTCTTGGATGATGGGTTTGTAGCAGGTGTCCCTCTCAGCCTGGCCAGCTTCACTCCAGTCTCTGACAAACTGCTTAATGGTCGACTTAAGTTTGTCCATGTCGAATGTTGTGGATGGCCGTACCTTCCTTGGATCCTTCTCCTGAAATAACCAAAAATGACATATCTGCACATATTTTTTAGGTAATGTACAGAGGTTCACTTTGTCGAGCTAAATCTGTGCCTCTGTGGGTGCACCTTGTTTTAATAAGCTCTTACCCATTCACCATACTCTACGTTCTCAAACATGTGAAGGCTGTTATGAACAATGGCATGCAAAATCTCCTGGTTATGGTCAGCACACTGGGTGATGCGGGCCAGATTGTACAAAACACCTGGCAGCAAATTCTGGTGGCTTTGTGACAGGCTGCGGAACTGACGCTCAGCACGCTTGACCTGTTCCTGAACATGGACCCTGAAGGGAGGAAAAACATTAGATTAACAGAGATACTGCCTCCTAATAGAGCATCGGGACGTCTGGCTCTTTTCATGTCTACATTTTCTTACTGTCTTTGTCCTTTTATGTAGTTGAATATTTTAAGAGGGAACGCAAGGTGTGGGACATATGAGAGGCGATTTGAAACAGTCCGAAAACTGGCAAATACCATTGACAGTATGTTGTTTGGTAAAATATTCATTTAAAGTCTAAATAAAAAACAATAGTGACAAAAGAGCCAAGAGAAACAGATTTTTTTCAAAGCTCTGCCCTCTAAAGGTGTTCCGGTGCTAACAACATCGTTTATTCACACAAGCTGATGTCTTTCCCCGGGCTTTACTATTTCTACCAACCTGTAATACTTAAAAGCATCAATTATTCTCCAAAAGTGCTGCCTTTCCAGTTTGGCTTCCTCCTCCGGGGTGTATTTTATTCTTTCTTTCTTAAAACAATGTCCACCCTGCGTCTCATCTCTTGCTGATTCGGCCATGTCTGATAGAAACTTGCAACCATCCAATCAAAACACAACAAGTTTCTTCTTCTCGAGATTGACCACATTCAGCAGATTAGACCCCAGACATTTTTCTGCCTCCTACAGTCAAGGGAGAGTACTGCAGTCTGGTGATGCGATTTCAACCAAACACAAAATAAGTTTGTTTTTTGTGCAAATTATCTGGGATATTGTTTTTTTCAAATAAGCTTGCGACCTGCGGGGTCTCGGGTTTAGAAATAGCTTTCAAGTTTCTGGTTTAGGTTGGCGTTCTGCAATAACATGATCCAACCACAGACACACTAGGGCATGTTTATTTTTTACTTATGTTTTCTAATGTTTATAGGGTAACTTGTTCAAATGTTCAGCTAACAGAAAATACTTTAAAGGTTTTATTCTAACGGTAGAACCCTTACTGTGCGATTAACTATCACAAATCTAAAAAATGTGTACTTTTACTCAGTATAATTCATCAGCCAATGAAGTCTTATTACCCCTTCTCATAACTTCTGCTGGACAAGCTTTTACCAAATTAATTACCTCCTTCAACATTCAGTAACAGTCAGTCGATTGGTAAATCAATACATTTTATTTAGGGCATCATATTGTTCTTTTCATCTCCATATGAGATGTGTTTTTGACTCTGGAAAAAATTACCCTTTTTAGCAATAATCAAGCCGAAAATTGGTTTAGAATTCTTTCCATATTTTGCACTCATGAATGTAGTAATGGATGGGGACAAAACACAGGAAAGACATTTCTTTGTTTCCTATGTGTATTGTAACAGCCATGCTTGAACACAAAGTGCTTCTTCAATTAGATGTTTGGGTTCACAATCCGGCCCATAAAAATAATATTTTCTGTGCTGGGCTGAATGATGAAAACCATGAAAGGACGGTTGAACTTCAAGACTGGGATGTGGCGAAATGATAGCAATGTTATTCCGATGCCTGTGGCAGCTGCAGCCGTGGCTCCGGCTTCATCAACATCCAGGGTAGCTTGGTGAACAACCTTAAAGCACAGCAGAGACATAGTGAGGAGAAGGCAGACTAGATACACTGAAGGAAATGTGTGTCTTTACCTCTGAGACAACCAGTTTTTGCCCTTCTGAAATGCCACTCAGATCTGCGCGATCAGTAAACATATCCGTCATTCCCATTTCAGTCAACACATTATTCAGCTTGTAGGAAGTCTTGATGGAGAATTTTGGAACATATATGTCATAGTTCCTGAATATCAAGGCACAGAAAACAATTATGTTCTTAACATGGAGTGACAGCAAAGACTTTGAGGATTACTTTACTTTAAACCCTCCCAACCTTGACTTCTTCCACTTCAACCATTTAGAGACATAAGCTGAGTTGATAACGTTTTCCAGAGTTGCAATATCATGAGGCAAAGCCAGCAGCATGGAATATGAGCTATTGAAAGGGAGGTGGAGGACTGATGTGTTAATTGCTTGGTCATAGTAAATATCAAAATTGTCTTCCTTATTCATCATCTGGACTGGAACCTGTAAAATAATAAATCATAAGAACTCCATTATAAAACAAAAGCACCGGTAGCATACATAATGATGAATTACTGATGCAATTTCAATCTGACTAATGTAAACGGTGTCACATTTAACCTTGTTGTTCTGCTCCACGGTGAACGTGTCCTCCTTGGTCAGTTCAGATTCAAAAGGAGATGCCCACTTTCCTGTTTAATAGTGGTGAGTAGAAATAAGACATCTTATTGCTAACACAGTAAACTTTAAGCTGTGAAATTGTATTGGAATACTAAGCAACCACATATTATCCATGTGACATTTTTACCTTTGAAGTAGATGTAGCTGAGAAGATACATGGCTGTGTTGGGATCCAGGCTCTCGACCAGTTTGTCTATCTTTCCATTGGTCTTATCTGCCACATACTTATTAATGGTACTGGCAGCGTCTGTTGATTTAGTGAAGTCAACAGCGAAGCCATCACCGAAATAGGACTGCTTCAGGACATCCAGGAAATTGTGCTGCGGCTTAAAGCGACTGTCCACGAACACAGCAGTGCCTTTAGTGGCGTCCTCGCCAGACACTTGGTTCTCCAGGAGTGAACGGAAGGCCCCGTTCAGATCTGTTTGACTGAGGCTGAGGTTGTCCAAACCCAGACCACTGAAGATCTGTCTGTGGGTCTCCCCCCTTGCCCCCACAGACAAGGCAGCCATGGCAGCAGACACACTGAGAGGAGAGAAGAAAATGTTTTTGCCGTGGTTTCCATCATTCACGGCTAGCCTTCTGTACAGAGTGAAGGCAAACTCTTTGTTTGCTGAGGCCACTGATGATTGGGTGTCCACATTGGAGTCTTGGGCTTGCATGGCAGGCCCTTCATGGGGATAGCCTGTCACCATGTAAACCATCAATGATGTGATCCAGAAAACCACAGCCGCCTCCATCTTGATGTACTGAAAAAAGGGTTCAAAAGAACAGTATTGTTTATTTGGCTTACACAATGTTGGCTTTCGCAAACACACTTTTTTTTCATGAAGCATGCGCTGCTCCAAAGGCCTTGAAACGTATTGGTTTGGCACAATAAATGCTATTTTCTAAGGAACAACGTCTGTCAAAAAATAAAGAATAATTCTATATCAAAGTATTATTCTCCCTAGTTCAGACAAAGTGATGCTGAAATTGGGATTTGATGTTTGGTTTGCTTTCAACCTGTTTTGTTTGAATTTGCACAAATTTTACAGATGTTAGGCTCTTAACAATTTCATGCTGTCTGTCCTCTGAGAAGACAACATTTGAAAAGGCAGTAATTGCAAGTAGATGTTCTTTGGTCAAAACAATTCAAAATGACTATGTGCATCAGCGGGTAAAAGTGTTTCACATCATGTTGTACATGAAAACACAAATTCTTAATATTTTTTCAGAAATGCTTTTAACCACTTACCTTCTTGTGCCTGGAGCCTTAAGGTTGTCTTATCCACCACAGACAGGAAAGGCATAGACTGGATAGAGAAAGACCTCCCGTTTATTAGACTGACCAGCAGAACTTTGAACCTTGTCCTATTTGTCCAGCCTCTGCATTTGCTGAGCATAACGATCAATGGCTGACCAATCATGCCATCAGAGATTGCACAGGATACCAGGAAAACAAGCAGCTATTGTTTATTTTAGCAACAGATACAATAAATTCTACAGATGACTGGCAATTAAATTAGTCTAAATCTTATCTTAACAAAAAGTTTAAACCCTTTCGACTGTTTTTATGAATGTAAAACTGATGCAGGCTCTAAAAATTATCCCATAGATTATTAGTACATTAGTTCTTAGGAACAATTTGATCAGACAGCAATCCCTTTACACTTCAAAATGAACCCTTTCAACTTCCCCGTTGTCTTTTGGAGTCAAATACTAAAAAAGAGAGTCCTTGAAAAAATGAAGTCAAATTTGATGTCAAACACAACACAGTGAAACATTCTTTTTTCATCACTTAAGAATAAGAGGTTTATTTTTGCCTTTACCGATATACATTGAGGTGTGAGAGCCCTTATTCAAAATTCAGAACCACACATATTAAAAATATTTATAGTATTTTTAAAATTCCAAGCATGCTATGACGTTTTTTAATCATGTATGATGACGTATTATCCAAATAATTAATTGATTAATTATTTGCATTTGTGGAATGTCCCAGGAACCTTGTATTTCGAACCCAGAAATGCTGACCGGCAGGATTATCAGAAAGGATGATGTTTGCCAAATATCTGCCCATCCAGCTTGATGAGCTGTCGTAGGAAACCCCGGTTAGGGATCACACCCCGGTTGTTTTTCACCGCACAAATAGCTTCCACAAGAGTCAGATTCTGCTTCAGCATCAGGTAGGCCAGAACCAGGGTGGCAGATCGGCTCACTCCCACATGACAGTGAACGAGAACTTTGCCTGAATTTTGTAAAAAAAAAAAAAAAAAAAAAGATTATGACAATAATTGCAGACAACTAATTTAACTAATTTGGCTATAAAATGACCCCCCCTCCCTTTACCTCCTCTGCCTAAGGCACGCTGGATAAAGTCTGCTGCCACCTGAAAGTTAACACTCATGTCAAAATCACAGGAGTCGCGGGCCTCTATGCCCATGTAGACGATGGCCATTCCCTCATAGATATCTGGCTGTCCTCTTCGTGTACTGTGAGCGGCATTCAGGATGTGTGTGAATCGATGCACTGAGAGATCGGCCAGGTTCTCTGCACTGTGTCTGCAAAACACACACTTCTTATTTACACACGTTTTTAGCAATACACCGACAGGTTGCACTTCTTTTTGATGCACAACGCACATGCAATAAATTTCAGAATGATGAACATATATGTAGAACATTTCAAGCATGGGGGATTGAGAATATTAGAGACCTGAGGCATGCTTCCAGGCCCTGGGGTAATTGGAAACTCGCATAGCAAAGCTGTAGTTTACGCAAGTTCCCAATGGGGAATGCTGCTGAAGAAGTATTGTGTTACTCATTCCACATTTAAATCTGATTTACAACCTATTGCTGTTTCCCATGTGTGGAGCCAACCCAAATAAATTAGGGCTTATTTTAAAGATTCACAAATCGAGTTCAGTCTATATAACAGAACAACAGTGAAATGAAGAAAGAAGAAGCTAACAGATAGGGTGAGGAGGAACTGAGGTACTCACTGGTCTCCAATGTAAAGCCTCGGCCACACTTCGTCTGCATGACTGATAATGGCTTTGCCGGTGAACAACAGCTTTTCCAGCTCAAACACAGCTAATCCGGGTGAACTCAGATCAATTTCCACTTTCCGAGGCGGCCGTCCATCGTTCCAGGACGCAGGGAGTTTAGATGTGTACGACATTTTCCTTTTCTGGCTCAGGTCCTCCTGTTATGCAACATAGTAGTTTTGTCTATTCCAATCTAGCCCAAAGTAAACATAGAATTAAAATGGGAAAAATAACCAGTTTTAAAACACAATCTCACCCTTTGCACAAACCTGAAAGAGGATGACTCCCTATCAAGGCCTCTGTGGAAAGTGTCAAAAGGAAGAGAGGGAATATCGCAACTGATTTTAGCCTCAGCCCTCTTCAGCGTTGATTAATTCACTGCTAACACTATGTGTTCTGACAGTTGTCTGCCATTTGACCCTCAAATTAAATCCAGCCTGTGTGCCTCACGCTGTCAGGGGCATGGGTTATGCTTTTGAATCAAAATAGCAGCCTATTTAAAGATCTGACTGCTGGCTGGCAGAGCCTGCCCATATTTCACCTTGAACACCTCAATAAATTGAAAATAAAGCTTTTTTACATCATCTTAAAAAAATCCCTTTAACAATCCAACAATGATTCCATTTAATCATGGAAACATGCATCTACACCCTGAGGCACCAAACTTAAAATGAACACATGACAGAAGTTAGTTTTCATGCAAAGTTTTTGGTGTCATTTTTAATATTTTTTTTCATCAGGTCATATAAAACCATCTTCTGACATATGGCACTTTTTGTTTTCTTTTTTTACTAAATTAACACAGAAAAACTTGAAAAAAAATCGTGGCTATACACAATACAGTGAACTAGGGTGCACACTCGGTTTGGTTAAGCACAAACAAGGTCAAAACCGGGATCAAACTGCTGTGGCCAGCAGTGTCCTTGAGCAGAAAACTTTACTGAAAACGGTAAAGTTTAATTCCTTTCTTCATATTAAGTGTACAAAGATAAACAAAAAAAATCAACAGACTAAAGAAATTCTTAACCATGTTCTTACCTATCTGTAAGAATAGTTTCTACAGCAAAATACATGGCATTCATATGTAGGTCTGATTCTAGGTCTGCACTTAGAAAGCAGTTTCATCCAGAAGATGGAATAATGGGGGCAGCAATCTTTAGGGAGTTTTCACTAATCTGCTACAGTCTGGGCTTATTAATGGGCTCTGAGACGTTCTGACTGTACTGAGTGCTTATCTGATATTACAGTGCATGCAAGGCTGGAAGCACGAGTGAAACACTGCACAAACTAATGCGGGGACGTGGAGAGGTAAGAGACTATGGGAAACTAGGTGCCAAATAAACCAATTGCAGTCGAGGATAAGATCAAGCAAATAGGCCGACATGTTAAGCGGACGGTCGGGGAAGCGGATGTATTGTTACATGTAGAAGCAGACTAGAACGAACCCACAATCCAGACGTGCAGCGTGATGATAATCTGAATGAGGAGATTGGGTCCACAAACGGCTGTATTGTGGAACCAAGAAAACCCACCTTCCAGTGACAGCATTTACTGGGCTGGCAAAGGCATAACAGAAAAGAGAAGAAGATAAAACATGTCTGGCTGTGGAGCCAGCACAGTTACTCCTGGAATCCAAACCTCAAGATTTATAATCAACTATCAGCCTTTATGTTTTAATACCAGCCAAGTTACAGCTTACTTCCACTTTGCTCTTGGGTTTATGTCACTTATTTCTAGGATCACAATAACATGGTGGTGAGTAAAACAAACCCTTACATTACAGCTCTGCAAAATGAGACTGTACACTTGATTGGTCCATGGAAGTTTTGAATGAGGAAAACAAGACCTAAATCCACAAGCAAACAAATAAAGTCCAGTTTAGAAGGCTTTCTTCTCCAGCTGGTCCAGAATGATCTGGATTCTCTGAACGGCCACTTTTCTGGCTTGCCGGACGTTCTCTTGTCCCTGAGTCTCCACAGAGTCCAGCTCCAGCAGCTCTTTGGTCAGCAGTTCTTCCAAATACCGGTAACTCTTGTCTGCTTTTCTGCCAACAAACTCATCAACATCCTCCTGAAGCAGCTGAACTCTGGCCATTACCTGCTGGACCTTAGCAAGACTGGGATTATCACTCAGAGGCTGGGGCGCAGCCTGACCTGCAGATGGTGCTGGAGCATGAGCTGGGGCAGAGGGAGGGGGCTCAGCTGGTGAAACTTTGGGATCTCCTCTACCAGTGTTGCTGTACATTTGGGGAGGTGAGCTTATCTCAGCAGGCCTTCCATTGGGGGGATTTGGAGAGGTTGCTGGCCTGGGTTTAGGTCCAACCTGTGGAGCACGCTGGTGCTGTTGGTCCTAAAAAAACAAACAAAAAAATACTGGAATAAGTGATAACTAACTATATAAGAATATGAATAAATAAAACATAGCATGTAAGCAGTTGATCGTTACCTTGGGTTGATAAGGGGGTGGAGCTCCAGTTCCAGTCCCTGGCCATGCTGGAGGATGAGGTGGACGGACATGACTTCCATAGTGGTTTTGAGGGGCTGGCTGGCCTGGCTGCCACTGCTGCTGTGACGGGGCATATGGGTTAGGGTGTGCCCATGCATCACTTTGGGGGCTGGGATGAAGAGACTGGCCAGGGGGGTACGGGGGATTTGGAGGCATCGCATGTCCACCTTCACTATAGTGTGAGTATGGTCCAGGATGATATCCAGGACCCTGCTGGTGCAAGAACAATTAGTTTATTTTTGTTTTCCTTTGGGAACATAGTAGGGATTTTTGGTAACTTTAAAAACTACCATACAAATAGCGTGCACTGCTCTAAACCAGGGGTGGGCAACTCCAGGCCCTGAGAGCTGCTGTCCTGCGGGTTTTAGCGGTTTCCCTGCTTCTACACACCTGATTCTGATCAAACTGATCTCCTCTAGAGATGCTTCGGCTCTGAACAGGACCGCTGATGTTGTGTTGATGTGAATCAGGTGTGTAGAAGCAGGGAAACCTCTAAAACCCGCAGGACAGCGGCTCTCAAGGCCTGGAGTTCCTTACCCCTGATCTAAACTCACCCCTTGACAGTGTGGACCGGGATAGTGAGGATGTTGGTGCTGCGAGTGTGGCTGCCCAGACGGGCCACCAGTCTGTTCTACAGGACAGCCTTGGGCGGGATATGAACCCGGAGTAGGTCTTTGAGGGTCAGCACAGTAGAAGGGGTTGGATGGGTGAAAACCACTTGTCGGATATTGACCCTGTGCGGGGCTATAGACTCCGTGGCCATTTTGATACCCTCTTGGCATTACCTACAAGGAAAAAACGGGGGAGGGTGCGGGGGGACACAGCTGGTAACTATTTAAAACGTGACAGAAAAGCAAAAGCCAAAAGACACTTAACTTCATGAGCAGATTAGCTCCTACGTGCTCAGACTTAGAGACATGTTGCATAATGAGCTGTACCTGTGGATTGTACTGTGGCTGAACTTCTGACCCCGAGGGATAGGTATTTGCATAGTGCCCGGTGGACTGAGGCTGCTGATACCAGTAGTGTGAAGGATAACCTGGATACTGAGAGGCATCCTGTGGACAAAGTTAATGGCATAAAAGAGTTAGGGTTTCCCACATGTGTACCAGCAGCTATTGTACCTAAACCCACGAGGTATACAAACGAACACAAAGTCAAAGAGATGCATTCAGCGTTTAAGCCACTCCTTGAATGTGCAATGACTGAGTATACACGGAGAGTTCGTCACGTCTTGTCCCACAGGACCAGTTTAGCGTTATTCATAAATGGTGTAAAGCCGACGGGATTTACGATTACGCTGTTGCTAAGCCTCTACGCCCTAACATACAGGAAGCAATACATCCAGCGTCACCAAGTCTAGAAAAATGACAGAAACTTGAGAAAGACCTTAAAAAGCGAGCTAACCGTAACTATTACATAATGTCAGCTAGTCCCGTTAGCCGTTAAGCTAGCACGGTAAAACAAGCCAGCTCGACACAATTAAAACAGTTATTAAAACACTAAATGCAAAATGACACATTTAATAAGCAAACAGGTGTAGTCTAAGTCACATGCATCCACTTGCCATAGTGTTATTCCAGTTTCCGTTATTTCCCGAGTTACTGGTCGAAGGCCATCCAGGTTTCAGGTTTGACTGCATTGAAGGGTGAAGCCCAGCTACACGCGGTCCCCGGCTGCCGACCCGTCCGGTGACATTGTAAAGAAACAAACCTTTAACGAGCCCAGAGTTTACTATGTCGTCAGCTGGCCCGAGACGTTTCTTCACAGAAGTGGAGATCGTCTGATTGAAATCAGGAAATGACCGAATGACGCGGAGCTCGGGAAAAGCTGCACTGTGCCTTTAAGAAGGAGAAGAGCTACAACAGACAGAGCTCTCACTCTGCCGCCGTCTGCGGCACAGAGAGCCTCCATGTGCTGTCATTTTGTTCTCAATGCAGCCATGAAAAACGATCACAATACGAATAACATTGCACAACTGTGTATTTAGAACCAGATTATGCATACACTTTGATCTGTGCCACCAAGACTCTACGAGTAAACACAAAGTTGTTTTTTTATGCGTATACGAGCTCATCTGCAAGTTTACACAATCTCTCCTGTAAGCGTCAGCAAACATAGTTTACCAATGGGAATATAGCGAAAAGAATATATATCATTAATATGATATAATTTTTGAGTCGAAGGAAAAGTCTATGTTTGTTTTTATCTTCATTTCATTGTTTATTTTTCAGTCTCGGTTTTCAAAAGGCTGACGTGTAATGCACCACGGTGCATAAAGGGTTAAACTGTAACAGGAAGTTTGTCCGTAACGCATAAAGGCGCTTCCTGTGCCCCTCTCCAAAGAAACAATTTGTTAAACATTCATGGCTTGATGGTTCACAAAGCAACCAGACGTAAATAAACTGCAGCCCAAGATGAACTACGTACCAGGGACGGCCAGCCTGATTGACGACATTGACAGTAAGCTGGAAGCGGAGTCAATTCTCTCGTTTGTTGAGATGCTTTAATTGAACATTTGTTTCAACATGTTGGGTCCCGTCTGCAACAGACTGGTGGATTCGTGCACACACAGATTTCTTTTTCATATTGAATGGGTAATCGAAGGTGCTGGTGTTGGTTTTGTCCTGCAGAAAAGCACCTGGTGCTGCTCCGGGATGGCAGAACACTGATCGGATTCCTCAGGAGCATTGATCAATTTGGTGCAACTCTTTTGGATTGCTTTCCAGCCATATCAGCTTCTGTATCGATGTGATGATCTCTTTTTGTTCGACCACAAGGTTTCTCTTATTTATTCTTTCGTATCTTCTCCAGCCAATTTAGTCTTTCATCAGACAGTTGAGCGCATCCACGTGGGGAAGAAGTTTGGTGACATCCCACGGGGAATATTCATCGTGAGGGGAGAAAATGTGGTGCTGCTTGGCGAGATAGTAAGTGTGAGCATTATCATTTTCATTTGACTCCATCCGAAGTTAGATGGCGTTTATTTCCTGAGCAGTGCTGACGCCAGACACTTTGTCCCGTTTGCTGAGTGCATGTGCTCAGTTCATCACCAAGTCTCCTCACCTGGTGACCGATGCCCCCCTGCTAGAGGAAAAGTCTAAAGCCCTCCCTGAATGACAAAATGTGTAATTCCAGTGCTGCGAAGTTGAGTAGGAGTGTGGTTGAATTTTCATTTAGTGTGGATTGCCTTTTTATTTAGTCCTTAAGATTTTTTCCTACCTCCCCTCCATCAGCTCATGATGGAAGTCAAGTAATTAGGAGTTGATTATGGAGGAGCTTAGCTGCTCTAAGGAAAAACGGTTTTGTTTTGGTTCTTTTCTTAAAAATAACCACAGCTGTCAAATCTGATTCAAATGGCCTAAAATGCAGAATTTGTGCAGCATGTCCAATGACCTCCTGCAGTGGAAGTTAGAAGTAATTTTCTCACACTCGTCTTCCTTCGACTTTCCTCAGCCATCTGATACTGCTTATGTATATAATAGTTTGGTAAATGGCCTTTTTTATTTTGAAACCTTTGTTATGCTCAACTTTGAATGTAATTGTCTCTCTGATGCCACACTCCACTTTTCAGATGTTAACATCTGTCAAAGCTTCACTGGAGCCTGATAAATGCGACCGCTTGATCTGTTTTACTTTGGTATTGCATCATGATTCATTCAAATTAGATTCCATTTGCTTTTTTAAAGAAATGGTGACATGAGTTTGCTGTTTAGTGCTGGAGTTAAGTGGATGACCACATCTGGCTAACCCTAAACAGCAATTCGAAGCACAACTTTAAATGAGCAAGATCATGTCGTTGGTGGAAGAAAAAAAAAAAGTCTCTTCCTTTGAATAGGAGCTTAACATGGTCTGTGTCTCTGTAGGACGTGGAGAAGCCCGCTGACACAGTCCTGCAGCAGGTTTCTATCGAGGAGATCCTGGAGGAGCAGCGGCTGCAGCAGCAAGCCAAGCAGGAGATGGAGAAAGTCAAAATGCAAGTGTTGAAGGACCGAGGCCTTTCCATACCCAAAGCTGACAACTTAGACGAGTACTGACATCGCTTTGTTTGCATGAGCCTCCTCCTCAGTTTGTATCAGACTGATATGTTTTATGTTGAATTATGAGGGTGTTTTTTTTTCTTCTTTTTATGGACCGATCAGTGTCATGATGAAGCCCTGTCCTTTTCTGTGTCAGTTTGATTTTTAAGGGAATGGGGCAAAATAAGAAAGAAACATTGTGTTTATTGGAAGTGATTTCGTGATAGTTTGGCTATCATTTAACAGGAGCGCTTAGTAAGTAATCTGTCACTCCAGCGTAGTGAGTCTCTTTATTTGGAGACGGGGAGTCTACTTTCGACAAACGATACTTACATTTCATTAAAAGTTTGTCCCAATGAAAGACCTACTTTGGAAATGTATGACATCACATCACTGTGCTGTCTGATTTTCTTTGTTTGAAAAAATGAATCATTTAAAAACTGTAAATTTTAAATAAATATGCACATACAGATAATTTCCTTCTGGTCCTCTGTGAGGAGAGTGAAACACCAATTTGAATGCTGCAATGAAATATTGAGACTGGGTTGCATCTGCATTTGAAAGACCTCCAAGGCCAGTGAGGGAGAGGACATAATACATGCAGGTAATTTAATTGAGGCATATCAGGGCATCAAAGTGCTCCATCCTCATGTCCTGTTGCTGCTGTGTCCCGGATAACTGATCCTATCTGCTGTCACCAATTATGAGCTTCTGAATGTTAATCTATGTATATCTGCAACAATTAACTCTGCAGGAAACTCTCATTGTGATTATTTACTTTCTTTTTTTTTTTTAAAGCTGAGAACTACAGTGTAATTTGATTAAAAACAAAAGGATTTCCACATATGAATCAACCCCCAAACAGATATTACTAACGCAGCATTACATCCGGCCATACTTCCAAATAACGGAATTCTTAAGAGTCCGCGTGGGAGTGGGATTCTCACACACTCGGATGCTTCCATGTTAACAGGGAACTCAAGAAATCTAAACACCAATGGGAGGTCACGTTGCATTTAGCCCCTGTTACATATGTCAAGTGCAAACCATTCGGTTTCCTTTAAATCAGCCAAATCCACCTCTAAAGCTTTAGACGATAACAAAAGTGTTCTATACAGCCCACTATATCCATCCATATTTAATACCCCTTAATCCATGTCAGGGTCAGGGGGATCATGGCTGGCCATTACAACAGGTTGTCAGTCCATCAGAGGGCAGTTCCCAAAATAATATTTGCCTAGTAATAATAATTTGAGTCCTAGTGGACTAATCTGCTAATAATCGGGATCTAATCTGAGGTTAATTTTATGAGTCTTTTTTTCAGTTACCTTTGGACCACATCTAAAACACCAACAGTGAAATAAAGACTACGTGAATACGAAGCATGATTCGAATGGATGGATGTTTTTACCTGTCAGAGATACCTTTGTCTTTACTGAATTATTTGATGTCATCGCAGGCTTTCTTAACTACCATGAGAGGCATGGTTTCATGTCCTTGTCAGAAAATAAAGACACATTTTTCCCTGCCCCTTCATGAAAAAAACAGCACGTAGCTCATTTCTTGTAATTGATCAGATTATTCAGATTTGTGCGTATACAGATGAGGGACATTGACATGTTGGCTCTTCATCAAACGCTTCCATAATGACCCTAACACACCTGTCATGGGGATTTATCATGAAATGTTCCTCCACCAGAGGGCGACTTTATCAATTTACTCGCTTGCCATTACAAAGACTTTTATTCCTTTAAATCCTCATTGGTGTCACTTTAAGAGACTACATTAAAATTCCATTCAGGTTTAAATCAGCTACCCTTTTAGAAATAACAGTGTAAGGACATCTTATTATGTGGAAAGCAAGGTGATAATTAGTGAAAGCCATAACAACGTACTTATCAAAAGTTGTTTTAGCAATGTGGTTCAACCTTTAAAATTATGTGGAGGCTGCAATTAGTTTTGTCCCAAAAAACTGAATCAACCCCGAGAAGAGAGCTTTTACTTTCATGACGAGTCCCGGTCTGGTGAGAGCGAGCAGCTTGACTGTGGCTGTGGCGGAAAGGCCCTGCCTATTCTGATTACGCACTAACAGGGAGGGGGGGGGCGCGCTGATGTCCTCTCTGGTGCACTCAGCCAACCCCTGCCGTTGTAAGGTAAAGCTGGCGGTAACCTGGTGTGCCGTTGCAAAGGACCCGCTCAGAGAATCTGGTTTGTACACATCGGATCCTCTAAGCTGGTCATTTTCTTCATCGGGGCCAAATTACGCATGGAATGGTTTTGGGGGGATTGGAGTAGAAATGCAGCGCTGCACTTCGAGCCCAGAACAAGAACCATGCCCAACTTACACTGCAAGCAAATCTATGACATCCTGCTTTATCCTCTCCCACTTTGATACGAGTGAAATTTGCGCGGATATCGGCGAGGAGTGAAGAGGATAAACAGCCCACAACAGCGGGAGGACCTCGTTTTCGCTGTAGACGCTCGCGTAGCGAAAAACCTGCATTTAGGATTTTCTCTGTTTTTTTCTCTTTTTTTCTTTTGATGGAGCTGGAGAACATTGTAGCCAACACTGTACTGCTTAAAGCGAGAGAGGGTAAGTTGACACAAAAAAACAAAACTAGAGGAAATAGCAGACAGGCCCCGGCTTTGTCACAGTTTGCGCTCAGTGTGCAGAAAAGATGGGAAGAATTATTGTAGAGATGACGGCAGCCTGCGGACTCTCGGGCTCAGGTAAATCCTACAGATGCAGTAGAGAGGGGGGGAGTCTTATGCAATAAATTACAAGCAACATCAACACATCACTGCGATGCTGCTTATCTTGTAATCAATTGCGAACCCCTGGTCAATCTTACGGAGAGTTTTAATCTCGCCGATTTTGACAGATCGTGTTCGTTTTCCTACAAATGTGACGACAGGGTGGGGGGTCTGCCTCCCACATCCGCCTTTGCTGTCTGTGCAAATGAAAGCGCTCTTTCGCAACACTATGTCTGCTGAAGCACACATTGAGGCAGGGAATAAGCGCTTTCTGCGGAGGGGATCCATTAGTGTAGGTTGGCTGGCATTTGGACGGAGATCTGATGACGTGAGCGGTGTGGAAATCTGTGTGAGGGGCCTGCAAAGACAGGCTCTGTCCAGCAGTGTGGAGGGACTCCTGTCAGAAGAGGCCACTTGCAGATTTACTGTGTGTGAATGGCATACATGATGACACACGGTGTCATGAATGCGTCATTAAGGGGAAGGCAGCGCTGTGAGTTAGAGGAAGGCCCAAAGGTAAATATGAAGCATGACTTCATGAATTTTTTTCATGAATGGGGTTCAGTCTATACAGGTTATGTATCTACTTGTATTTGATATTTAATCAGTTGCTATTGTATCACTTGGAACCATCTTTCTTGTTCAAATTCAGTTAACTGGGCTCCAACATTATGAGACCTAATGGTCCAGGAGGATAAATAATCGTGAATGGCCATGAACCACAGGATGTTGATTTAAAAAAAAAAGTCACTCCCTGTTTTACTTTAACTTGAGCAAAGATGAGTGCCGTAAACAAAGAAATAGTTTCTTGAAAAGCTGGCAATGACAGAATAAAATGTAAATGTAAACAGAATGAAAGTATTTGTAATGGGTTTGAAAACCTTATTTAATTGTAAATTATGCAAAGACAACATGTTCAATGTGAGATTTGAGAATGTTTGCACATTTTTATTGAAATAAAGATTCTAACTTTGACTGATTGCAGAATTTTATAATATTCGTAGTTGATACATCTACAAATGGTCAAACTTGGCCAGAGGTAAACTTGATAGTTGAAATCAGAAATACAGCAACGTTCATGATTAACATGTGAAGGACCAACCATGCTTTCTGCCAGTCAATTAGAAAGCAGCATCTGGCAGAGTTGGCCTCACAGCTCTTGGCATAGGGACCTTTGCGATGACGTCGATAATGCTGCCACCAAAATTACTTCATTTTTTTCTATGGAGGGCCTTGCTTATCTAGGCAAGACAGGGGTTCACTGAATTCTGTTTATATTACAAAGGCAAAGCTGTGTGAGACCTGCCAACTTTTGAACATATCCACCAGGGTTTAAAAAAAAGAAGTTAAAACAACTTAAAAAGAAACTTGAGCATGAATAGTATTTTTACTTCACAGTTTTTAAGATTTAAAATTAATCTTTGTTCCAGTTCACCTTAAGTTGCAAACGTTTCGTCATGAATGTACTTTAAGGAGATTCTCCTAAATCTCCTTAAAAGATTTAGGAGAATCCCAGCATTACTCTTACTCAACCCTGTGATACACATTTCTGTTTCTGTTTCGTTTTTTTTAAACGAATCACATCAGCATCTTTTACTCACAGAAGTGACTCAGTTTAGTTGTCAGTCAAACAGTCTCACTCTCACAAGCGCCTGCATGAGTTTGGTGCAGTCGGCATGTCTCTTGTGGCAGAAGTCTGGGAAGAGCTGCGGATGAGAAGGCTGGGAGCTCCATCATTATATATCACAAAGGAATGGAATTCTAACTTTGTTAGGAATGAGTCTATTTTCACAAAGGGCAGAGAGTGTGTGATGGTCAGTAATTGAGTTATAAAATTAACCAGGGAGCCGACATGCTGTCAAAACCCTTGCAAAGAATGTGCTCGTCTGTGCGTCAGAGTGGACGTTTGTTTTATGGTAGCAGAGCGGGACTGGACTTCGTTAATCAAGCTTCATGAATTAATAAGAGCAGTAAATGACCCATAGCAGATCTGCTCTCTCCCAGCTGCTCCGTGCTCATGCAGTCCGTGTCCCGGCTGTGTGTGGGAGAGGGAAAGGCCGTACACAATTACTGAATGGTGGTTCTTTGGGGTCGCTAGAGCGTCACTCTCTCAGCGGCTTCATCAGCGTCTCCACAAACGCAGCCGTGTGAGACTGGCTCGACGGGTGAGTTCAGATTTGTTGCCGTGTACTCACTGAAACATGTCGCAGGTTGTTGTGAGCCCATTACTTGCTGAATCCTTCACCGATGTGAATCATTAGAGGTTTGGCATTGCAGGGCCCAGTGCCAACAATCGGTGCAGATCCCCATGTTCTGGAAGTACGTTCAGGGCCTCTCATTTATTTGCACGTATAGCAGAGTTCAGCGTACACAAGCAACTCCTTTTAAGTCAGATGCTAACAACAGCAAGGGATTGCGAATGGAGCAGCTAAAGACAGTTTATTCCTGTTTGTTTTTGCGAGTGCATCTCAAGCTAGGGCTCGAGTGAGAGGCAAGCATCGCCTGTACAAACGCTCCCAGCTACGCACAACAGGAAGGCCGAGTTTACACTGCAATCTTTGGCTTGTTTATACCACCATCCTCACACCTCCCGAATCAGTGAAACAGTGTGAGTGTCAGCAAACTTACACATGAAAAGCTCTTGATATGGTCAGGCCTTCAGCTTTCTGTCAACCTCATGTTGCTCTTCGGCTCTGCTGACTCAGAAGTCACTCAACCCGCAAATGCTTGTTGCTGGTTTCCCAGATCACACAGACATTACGGCCATCTGGAAGCTGGTTTAAACCTTTAGGTTTTAAGAATTTTTATGGGCATAATGCTTTTGTGTGTTAACCAGAAGGTGGAAAGTGACCCATTTAGATTTCCATAGGGAAATGGAAAAAGCAGCTTTGACCACATTGAACCGTCTCGATAAGCAACCATTGTCTTACATAAAGCCGAATGGTATTACACACTATCGGTTTGATGCAGCCCATAAGCTATTTAATCAAAACGATTGTTACATAACACACTGAGTGGGCTACTGCCATCCAAGCTCCATCTTCCTGTGGAGCCGCTCTCCGGTCTCTGAGGAAGATACTTTATGGATGATGAGTATGTGGTGAAATGAAACACCCCAGTCTCCAACATGGCCATCTGAGTGTCATCTGACCGCTACAGTTCTGTTCACCCTGTCGGAACAGCAGGAAATGCAGATGTGCTGATTTTTAATGCTCCGTGCGAGTTGCCAGCTTAGGAAATCACAGCAGATAAAAGAACAAAGTTATTCAGCCCTGACATTACTTTTTATTTCTTCTTTACCTAAGACTAGTTTGGTTGTGCCTTTTCAGTGGTTGAGCAGACATGCAGTCAAAGTGAGATTTAATACCAGGGTGTACTGTAGGTTTACGTGTGTGTTAGCAGATGAAGGGTGTGGGGGTAAATTCCGTTGTTGTAAATGCAACCTGAACTTGTGTGCCACTGTGACGTGAGCTGTATCAGTGCAGTAGGCCCTAAGCTCAAGGCTTGGGTGTGTGTGTGTGTGTGTGTGTGTGTGTGTGTTAGTGAGACTGCCATCCCATTCACAACTCATGCTGGCAGTAGCAGTAGATTCCAGGCCAGGCAAGCGAACGTCATCAGCTGTCGAAGTGAATGAGAGTAAGGGGAAAAACTGCATCGCTGTATCCAGATGCCTTTCTTGAACAGCAGAGAGAGAGCCGGGGTATTTAGTTTGGGCGACTTGACTGAATTCTGCGCCACTGACTGTAAGCTTTGCTCATGTTTTGGGTTAAAAATCTCGTTTTTAAAATCCATTAATTCATTTCACATGGACATTAGTTTAGACAGTTTAAGAAAAGAAAATAGATTATGAATATTAAAAAAATTATCTCTGTTTTTTTCATATTTTGCTAAAGGGCCAAATAAAGGCTTCAAACAAACAAAAAAAGATTTTTTCTTGGATCAGCTTTTGACGGGTTAAAGTCGTGGATCTAAATTTAAGAGACTGTCCAATGCCAGTGCCTCAGGCATTCTTCCCAGTATTCTGCTTCATATAAACATTGTTGATGGTCTGATTATTTATTTAAAATAAGCATGCATTAGATACAAAGCATTAGGATGTTTGCCCATGCAGGTGATTTGTATAAGCTCTGAACATCTTTGACCTATTGCGGCTCAGTTTATTGCTTCATCACATGATGTCACCGTGAGCCTAACATACTGAGCACAACTGTCTGACTGACACTGACAGAATTTCACTGAAATAAGCTTGGTCATCTCTCTGCACCATGGCCTATCAAACACAAAGTATTGATTTTTTTTGGGGGGGGGGCTGTGCTGACTAATCCACCTGTCAGATGACAGTAATGTGAGTATGAATAATACATAGGTGTTTTTGTCTGCATTGTCACACACAAACTTTCTCCTCTGTTTCCTCACAGTCAGGCCTTGAAACAGCATTTCTGACAGGATGGATGCTGGTGTGGAATAACGCCGTCAGGTTTAGGAATGGTGGAGAGCCTTCATGCAGGGTTTAGTTTGGATATGAAAGCTATAATCTCATCAGAGGCACACAGGCCCTATTTGACCCTAAATGTTTTGTCTACTGGAGACATTGGTAATACTGTTGATATTTAGTCAGAGGCTGAAAAAGGATACCATTGGTTCCAACAAATGTCACCTAGACTGCCGTGAATTTTCATCTTGGATTGTTACATTACACAACTTCACATTATTAAGTAAATCGATTCCTATGTCAATTCATTAACTCTGCTTAGGCCAGTTTATGTGTGTGTGTGTGTGTGTGTGTGTGTGTGCCCGCACGCACTGCAGATTAGCATTTTATAAGGAAGATGCTTAGCATGTACCAACATGTGCATAGTTAAAGTCAGTTTGTGTGTGAAATATGGCATGTGTTCACAGAGTTGTAGTCTATGTATCCATGTAGTTTCTGTGCTTTGCCGTCCAGACGTTTTAACACGCAGAGGTAAATCTCTTCTACATCAGTACTGCAAATTTTTGATTGAAGAGTATTGTCATTTCAGATTAATTTAAAGGCAATCCTCGTTAAGCGAGAGGTCAGGTTTTTTCTTCGTTCTTTTTTTTAAGGTAAGCAACCCCGTCAGAGTCTCAACCAGTTTAATTCTGAGGAATATGAAGTAAAGAAGAAGCAGAGATGCCCACTTCTCCATCGACAACACGCCACAAGGCTTGCTGTGTTTTGAGTAGGAGTGTGACTCATTTTTTCTTGAGTGGAAAAATTCAGCTCTCTGGCTCCTACTATCTCTATTGTCTCTGCTGCCTCTTCCCACACATGCAGTATACGTAACCCAGCCGAATGCAACAAGTTCACGCCTGTTCTCCGGGGGTTGTTGAGTGGAATTCTGGGAAATACAGGAGATAAGCATCCAAAACATAGGGAGACAGGGATGACTTGGGGTAGAGTGGATGCAGATAAATGTGAATTCTAACAGTCTGTCATTTAAGTGCGTGAGGAATACATCATGCATTTAAAGCGATTACTGTTTGCCCATGGTCAGACAGGCAGGTGATCACTTCTGCACTCTTTCACTCTGTCTCGTTTCCTGTGCTCATCACTGATGCCGCATATCTTTGATGGAAGAGCCTATAAATATTTGATGCACGTTAATCACATAATCAATACTGAAAGTTTTGACGGTACTTCTCACGTGTCTTTTTCTCTTTGAGGAGCTGCTGTATGTCCATAAGCATATTGAGGGTCTTTCAAAAAATTATACGGCTATCTTTTTTTTCTCCTCTCTATAATTGTAACTTTTCACAATATAAACAGATAACTTTTTTTACATTTTAGAGAAGGGAATAGTAACTACAGTCTCTTATTCTTTCAGTACATTCTGAGAGAAAAATAGACCAGTTCTTGGCGTCTGATATTTAAAAAAGACTGCAAATCTGAAGCGCTTGACTTGAGACTTCCTGTGAGTTTTTGACAAACAGCAAGGAAAGACAAACAAAAGTGTTCCTGAATGAAGCCAACATACCTTGAAAACCCGATAAAGGGGAAGCTTTCATAAGGCATTTCAGCTCAATTAATGCCCCTAGTTTCTCTCTGGATTTTTTCCCTCCCTCTTTGGAAGGATGTTGCCATCACAGGGACAAAAGAACCTGGAATGTCAACAAAAGAACAAGACAAGCAACAAACATCCCCATGGATTGTGTGCGTGTGAGGAAGAATAGGGAAGATGGAGAGCCTGAGCAGAACACATAATCAGTTTAACCTTACTTCCGCGAGGGGTTTGTGGTGTGTGCGCGCATGTGTGTTTGCGCATGAGAAAGAGAGAGGAAATAGTACTCACCCAGTAAAATCTATTCCCGTACAAAGTACCACGTGTCCCATCAGATTGATAAGCCGTCCCTCTTGTTTTCATTGTAAGCACTTCTCTCTATGTTTGCCCACTTGTGATGCAACTAAAGAGTTCCACGACTTTGAAATAAAGATCACTCTTCAGGGAGTTGTAGGATTGCATTGCCATTATGTTCCAGCTATCAAAACATTTGTGAAGATGAGCAAACATCATAACTTCTCATGAGGGCGAGGAAGCGTCCTATTACAGCATGGTCTGTGTTCTGTGGTCCGTCCTTTATGGATGAGCAAACAGCATGTATTCTGCAGCATGCCCTTCACTATATGTGGCCCTTTGATCGCACATTTTGGTTGTACTATTATTATTTCATTTCAGCCTGTTCAATGACCCACGCTCCCAGCAAATCTCACATTCCATATTTAGTATATTTATAGAGCAGGAAACTTGTGGCACCTGACTGGTCCCAGACAGGAAATATACCCTTCCTTCTGCGTGCTTTCTGCCATGCAGGTTTTGGTCTTCTTGCACATGACGTTTACTTCTGAACTCTCATGGAGAGAAACAGCCACTCCAGCAACAACTGTCGCAGCTCACCAGCTCTGAGGTCATGGGCCGGTTTGACCACCTCACTTTTTAATAACACATTGCCGCTGCCCTTGAGCTGAGTGCTATATATAGCATAGCGGCAATGTTTACAAGGACATAAAGACAGGAAAACGGGCGCAGTTGTGTAGTTTTCTTCAAGCTTTGTTCAAATAACACATCTGTGGACGCCATGCTACGTATGCTTGCGTTTGTCGCCATCTTACACACAAGCGTGTCGCCTTCAGCCACAATGGTACGGCAAAGTTAGGTTTAGTTGTTGTCTGGGACACAGCTGTATACTAGCATCAATACATCTGATAAGATCTCCCGTTTATTGTCTGTGACTGATTTAGAGTTTTACGACCCCTCATCAAGTGAGTTAAGATGTGACCTCCCGCAGAAGCCAGAAGAATAGTCCACTGTCAGCAAGTAAACGTTGTACGTCACAGATGTTTGCTTTGTTAGCTGCGAGGGATCGCCCCCTTCTTGTTATGGCCACAACAAGGAATACGTGGATGTGAGGGCTTGTTGAGGATGGTAATAATAAGGTGACTGGACAGAGGCACCGACATGACATCATGCAGAAACAGGTCAACAAAGAGTGTCTTCCTGCTATAGTCCTCCCCTTCTGCGCAGGTCTGGCCAACATTTCCTCCAGCTTCCTGTGGCACACGGGACGCAGTCTTGCTACAGTCTAGAGTTCAAACCTTTTAGTAACCAGTTTTGACATCCACAGTTAGTTGTGGAGTGTAATATAACCACAAATGCGTTCCTGAAAAATAACTGACCTTGGTCTGTTTTTTAGATAGTGCTACTTATACTGGAGAGGATTTGATTAAACTGGCATGTTTTATATGCTTATGTTAAGTTGTTTTTAGTCAGTATGGTGTCTTTCACCTTAACCGGAATGAAGCGGTTAAGGTGAAGATACATCCTGCAGTGAAAATCAGTCTCACATTGAGTGCTGCACAACCAACAAAGAGCACAATGGAGAAAGGTTAGTTTCATTGCCGCTCCGCCCCTCCTGGGCTTTTGCAACAGGCAGGTAGATAAGTTGCACTTTGTCATCAAGATTTTCCTTGCGATAAAGTAAGATGGTGCTTAGAAGTCCTCCGACAAGCCGGAAGAGGATGTTGCTGAGTGCCAGTGAAAACTTTTCTTCAGTCTTATGTTATCTTGACGTGCATTTAGAACTTGGGTTGAAAATTTGCAAGAACGCCACCCTTGACTAGCACTGCTCATGCAAATGAATACAAAACAAGTGGATATTGTTCAAGAGAAGCAGGAAGAAGACTAACAAAAAAAATAGAGGACACGTGAATCAGTGTATGTGGTGGCGGTTGGTTTCACTCTGCTGGTACCTCGCTGGCGACCACAATGTGACTCAACCGCAAGGCCGACATTTAACAGCTCAGACAAAGGAGGTGAT
The DNA here is from genome assembly GCA_013363375.1 of Menidia beryllina. Lineage (NCBI taxonomy): Eukaryota > Metazoa > Chordata > Actinopteri > Atheriniformes > Atherinopsidae > Menidia > Menidia beryllina. The sequence goes on along the minus strand of JABUIW010000162.1, from coordinate 4,880,301 downwards.
GTGAGAATAAGCCAGAGTTGGATAATCAGAAAAAAGATAATAATTTGTTTGCGAACAAGGAAGGTAGGCACAGGGAGGAGATGAGTGAGGAGTCAGCGAGATGTAAAAATCTTTCTCACTTTGTGCACCATGTAGGTAAAGATGGTGTCTCATGATGTACGTCAAGCTGATATTGCAGATATTGTCAAGCTGTGTGCTTTCAGGACGTGGTTTTCACCGATTGTCCACAGTAGTAGGATTGTAAGGGGAATAGTGTGTTTGCTTGTGTGTGTGAGTGTGTATCTGTCACTGGTTAATAGCTCAGAGTCTTCCATGTGTCAACACTTTATGAATATAACCTCACAGCTAAGCAGTGATGTTTTTGAATGTGTGGATAGACGGGCCCTGCAGGACTGCCCCGTGTTGGTTAAATTGAGCATGAGGACATTAGCAGAGAGAGGTCACAGTAAAGACACAATCCTTGTGCGAACAAACACACACAGATGCTTGGGATGCCGGTAACCCCCTGGTGTTTTGCCAGACGGATGTCGTTCCCTGCCTGACCTTATATTTTGCTACACTTGACGTGCCTTGATGATGTCAGAGCTGCTAAGCAGAAACATAAATAAAGGGCGGCGACCACACCGTCCGCATGGAACAAATTAGACTGACAAGTTCCTGTGTGCAGCGAATCCACAGAGCAGTGCATATTTCAGCTCATGTGTAAGTGGCAGACCTCGTGAGAGTGAAACTGTTTTAGAAAGAAAGAAGCCAAGTACCGAGGACTAGATGGTTTATGTACGACATTTATGAGCACATTGGTGCTTTTAATAGCCTAGTTTAGTTAGATAGGAATCCCAAGTTGCGGGCACCTGGGATTTTAAACACAACATGTGAAAGCGGAGGCTCTCTCTTGTTTCTGTGTATGATCAATTCAAAATCTTCCCAGTGCTTCCCTTTCAGTTGACATAACTAATCCTTTTGTAAACTTCCCCCAAGAGCTAATTTCTCATTTCCTGCCGCAACTTTGCTATGCAACATGCATAAAACACATTATTGGAAATCTTTTTAACTCACGAAGGATGTGTTATTATAAGACCACAGATGTGAGGCTCTGAGACTAAACAGGATACATTTGTATACTTTGAGTTTGAAAAAAAAAGTCAATTAATGCTTTGCATAATATTTGCATGTTTAAAGGATTGTGGTTGGTTTGTCTGAATAAGCTGTGACATATCATTCTTCCTGGAATAAAGTCCCATCAGTACCATGAGGCTTTGCTGACGCACACATCACACCCTGCTGGGCTTTGCACATTTAAATGTCTCAGTTAGGGTCGGAGAAAAAAATACGGCTGGGGCAAAAACGCATTTTCCTGTCCAACGCGATTATCGCCATTGTAAACGCCATTTTTCTGGCTCCATTTGTTACACGAACACAGAACATGTTAGGGCGAAGTGTTGTGTTCTCTGGGTATGTTTGTTCAGCTTTCAGGGTTTAACTTTAAGTCCAATGTGGTCAGACTAGCTTGTTTAGATGTATTGTAAATAATCAGCCTGACTAATAGTTTTTTTTCTGGTGTAATGTCAACATACTATCTATTTCTCAAACTAGTTTTGTCCCCACTTTAATTGAATTGAAGACAAGGAAAAGCAATATAGTAGAAACAATAGAGTTTGCCTGTTTTCATAGCTGTTAGAATTCGCTGTCATCTTCTTAGCCTTTTTCAGGGCCGCCAAAAGGTAAATGTTCTGATGTGGGGGCTGCTGCTGTTGATCTTACCGTCCTTGACGGAAGATCAGGGTTGGTTGGTAGAACTGTGACAGAGAAGCGGTCACAGGGAGGATGCGGAATTTGTGTGTGTGGCCTGGCAAGGAGAATGTTGAATGTAGTCAAAGATGCTTGTGTGTGATACTATCCTGCTCCTATGAAACATCCTGTGTATTTTTTAATCAATTCAATTGAATTTGGATAAACTCAAGATTTTGATTCTAAACAAGCTGAGAGGAGTCGATTTTAAACTCAAGAACACTGAAATTGAGACATAGTCATTAGTACAGTTGCTGCCGGCTACTTGGTCAACTTGATGTATAGAAGAGAGAAACTCTTCAGTTGTCTGTTTGCAAAAATGAGTTTTATTGAGCATATGCAGATGAGGATGAAACGAAGATGAGAATAAAATGGTTACAGAGAGTAGGGAGAGCATAAGGAAACAGGACATGGATGAAAAAATAAGGAACAACAGTATTTGTGGTTGTCCCAGCATTGTGAAGAAATTGAATGCCTGGGTGAAGAGGAAATGTTTGGTAGAGTCATTTGACATGGTGTTGACCCTTCACAGGATATTTGTGCCATTTGGTGGACGCTTTTATTCACAAATCTCTTACAGTGGCACAAGTGCGTCCATTTTTAGCTTAGTAGCACCCGGGGGGATTGACCTTCTTCTCTTACTGTGTGCTGCAGTGCTGATTTGGCATGTATTTACTTGAAGAGATTCAAAACTTTGTCACATAAGAAATAATACTGATGTTTTGTTGCTGGGAAACATTTACACCTGAACTGTTCTCAGAGCACAATAAATGCTTAAATAAGGAAGTTTTCCTCTTTGTAGTTTGTTTGATCTACCACTTTGTTGATGAGGATCAAGTCCTGGAAGTTAATGATCGTCTCAGAGGATATTTTGACTTTAATTATTGCTTCTTTGCATGTGTCTGTAGGGATGTGGAACAGCAACATTCTTTGTATAAATGCTGGTGATGTGCGCACTCAAACTAATCGACAACAACTTGAACGGATTCAAAAATTCAAGGTTAAGTGAGTGTGTGGGATGCAATCACAAGGACTTATTTGAAATGGACAGATTGGTTTCAAACAACAAGGAAGGAAATGATGAGACTTTAGTGCAGCAGGCTTTATGGGAAAAGTACTCAAGTTTTCACTCAGGGGCTCCAGCATGATGTAGTGTGTCTCACATTCCTGGGTTATTACTTAAAGATGTCTGCTTGTCATTGCTTCTCCTGCTCTCATGCTCTCAGTGCCTCACGCTGGGCAAGTTGCTCACAGCGAATTTCCAATGCCCAGAGCAGTTAAAGGAAATCCATGTCAGGTCATTACAGCAGTCCTAGCATATGAAAAAAAAAAGAAAAGAAAAATCCTAAAGTGTACCATGAGATTGAATAGACCTGTGAATTCTGCTTGGTTCTGTTCAGTCTGGTAGACCCTAAAAGATGATTTCAATGTTTTTTACTGGGGTTTTAAAAAAAAAAGGATTGTTACAATCATTTTTAAAGATATTTGTTTTAGATGTATAAGGTATGATGATGATGATTCCACTGGAATAAAGTGTGGCAATTCACAGGTTCTGATGGGAACTGAGTGGGTCAGAATAGCCTTTTTGTCTGAGTAAATGCAAACAAACTCGCTCACACACATTAAACATACAGTGTTCCACCTTCAGAAAAGCTACTGTGTGAGGAAGAAAGTCAGTGAAGAGTGGAGAGTGGAGGAAGTGAGACGTAATCTTTGAATTATACTGTATATACACAGTGAGACTATGATTTCATTCAGGGAAGAGACCCACAAACAGCCCCCTTTTTCCTCCACTTCTTTTAGGCATTAGGCCTACATCTGCTTCACACAGATGAAAATAAACTTTGACAACTTTATGAAAGCCTGTCATTCCAACATATTCACCTCTTATATTTCTCTGTCACAGGTGGAGGAGGAAAGCGAAAAGGAAGGAGCAAAAAATGGAAGGAGATCCTCCGCTTTCCCCATATTAGCCAATGTACTGAACTGGGAAAAACTATGGGTAAGTGTTTGTCTGCTCGCCTCCTATGAAGAGGTTCTGTCTGATGGTTTTCCAGACTCTTGTTAAATGTGTTCTTTTTATTTCTGCAGAGAGGGACTATGTTAGCATTTGTGAGAAACAGCCAATTGGAAGGCTTCTTTTCCGTCTGTACTGTGAGACCAGATCCAACCTGCAACGATGCATCCAGCTACTAGACGCAATGGTACGGATACAGACACACACAGCTCGGGACATTCTCTTCGTTTTTTCAAAACAGATGTTTGACAATGAAAATTCCTTCACAAACCCACGTGAAAAAAGGGGCAAGGAACCCAACCTGTCACTCAACTAGTTTGTCAACTATTTTAACGTTTAACTTAATTGTTAATAATTACAAAAAAGTGCAGAGCACAGCAAATTACTCCATAATCACAGATTGCTAATGCACACACATAGAAGGCTATTATCCAAACAAACTTAGTTCTTGGCAGTGGTGTTACACTTTAGTTTTACACAACTGAAGTGTCCCTTTTGCAGGTCAGTGGACACCTCATATGGCCATTATCTGTCCTCCCCTACTTCACAAAACCCTAACAAATTTAAAATGAATGAAAACATTGGTCAAGTTATTGTGTCTTGAACATATGAACGTGTTGTGTAATTGAAAGATAAAACATTGTTTAATGTCGGTCCACATGTCAATGGCTCCTCTCATCATTCAAAGTAGAATATTGTAGAATATTCGCACCATCTCCTCACAGCAAGAGGGTTTCTTAGTTCGAGCCCCCGGGGGAATCAGGACCTTTCTGTGTGGAGTTTGCATGTTCTCCCTGTGTCTGCGTGGGTTCTCTCCAGGTTCTCCAGCTTCCTCCCACCGTCCCAAAACCTGCATGTTAGGTTGACTGGACATTCCAAAATCCCCCTAGGAGTGTGTGTGAGTGTGCATGGTTGTTTGTCCTGGTGTGTCTCTGTGTGGCCCTGCGATGGACTGGCGGACCGTCCAGGGCGTACCCCGCCTCTCACCCATTGACCACTGGGATAGGCTCCAGTTCCCCCCTCAACTCCATTAGGGAATAAGTGGTAACAATAATGGATGGATGGATGTTCGGATTTCATATTTATTTCCATTGCAACTATCCTATTTCATTTGGTAGTGTTGCCATATGTGTTCATGCATTTGGCAGACGCTTTTATCCAAAGCGACTTACAGGGTAGGGAGGAGCTGTATTGGCTGGGAATCGAACCCAGGTCAACTGCTTGGAAGGCAGCTATGCTAACCACTACACCACCACTGGACAGTAATTCTACGCTTTTTGTTGTTGTTGTTTTTTTTACAATAAATCTGTAAAATATGTGTGAAGGGGGAAAGAGATCCAGTTTGCCTCATACTGTCTCACTTGTAGATGATGTTTTGTGCCTCATTCTTGATTTATGACAACAATGTGACAAATGTTGAGTTTTTTAATACAATGATCTTAATCCATTTAAACTCACTTATCGTTCACTCACTAATCCCATAATGGGATCATTTGCAAATATTGACTAAGGGCAATTAATTCTAATTTGATCTCAAAGATGTTTTATTCACAAGTGCTTCTTCAGTTCTAAACAAGTTTTTGAGGAATATCAGTAGGAATACACTCGACATGAACGACTCCTCTCAGCTTGTTTAGAATCAAAGTTTCCTTTTCGATGAGAGTTGAAGCACTTAGAATTAGCATTTGAATGTGAATCTTTACCAACATGTGACTACATCACAAAAACTCACAAATTCTATTGATACAATTATTTAGAAATTAGAGCTAAGCAAATATGATAAGATGAAAAAGCTTTATATTTTGAAATGGTACTAAAACATAATGCTATACGGTAAAGATACAAAAAATGATACCTCCTTAAATGTCCTAAGGATAGCATTGATGTTGGTTATTCTCACTTTGATATTGTGATAACTCTGCTTTGATGTTTTGATGTATGTGCAGAACATATAAAAGAAGAGCACTGCTGCGTGTCTATTGCCTCAAATGTGGTTGAGAACTTCTGCTGTTTTCTAAAGGATAATGACAAAAAGCTGATTCTGTTGAGCAACATCACATTCATGTCATGTTTTAACTGAGTCAGTGAGTACACAACATATGATTAGTGCATATTAGAGCAAACGCAAACCAGGGGATTTGGGAAATTAAACAATAGAAACTGCTTTTACAGTGAGTTTTTATGACATTGTTACTTTTATTTAGTCTATTGTTAACCTGGCTTCTCTGTCTTATTTATTTTCTTTCTAAGTGAATGGATTTTTAAAAACATGTTTATCTGAAACAAATAACACCCGTGGCCATTTTATATTCAAATCAGTTGAATCTCTTTTTCTCTTGGCGATCTTGACCAACTGATATTAAATCCGACATCATTCCAACATATTTTTACAAGAAATTATAGCAGCAAAAATGTAGTTTGCAGTCAACATTCAGAAATTTTTGGTCAAACCTGTCATCACTGACTATAAATGCAAAATTTTATTTAGATTATACTTCTTTGTATGTGAAATCAAAGATTTTTTATGCTTTGTATTTAACACAGGCCGCCACTGTTCTTACACAGTATCAGGAAAAGCTGTGCTCTCCCGTAGATGAATGTAAACGCAAAGCTACCATTTGAGTGTACTCATTCTGATTGCATCATAGCATGCAGATACACTAGTGCTGGCTGGATAATGCAGCCAGTACAGACAATTTAACTGAGTAGTGATTATTCAATCAGTCAGATCTCCTGGCTGTCCACCCAGATTGTGGCCCCTGTCCTCTTATCTCTCAGTCTAAATGGAATAACCTCCCATATGACACATTTAAGTCTATCTATGCCAAAAATAACACTGTGGGCATGTGACAGGACACAAAAGACAGCATTGTTTCCCAATCCCAACATATCCCCATCCCTCCCCTTCCTCTGGTCTCTTTTAACCTCCCAGTCTCAAAAGTGGACACCTCTGTGAGAAGAAAACCACTTACTTTATGCAATCCCTCCAAAGATATGCATATGCTAATTCTGCTGTTAGTCCATGTGACAAATTCCCTTTTTTAAAACTCCATTTTATAAGCCATGTCCAAGTGTCCTTCAACTGAGCAGATTCCCGTATTTCAAGTGATTAAATAACATGTTAGCCCGAACTGACAGATTTATTGTGTAATCGAGTCATTGCACTCTGCAGAGATTTTGTAAACTTGTGGGTAATTGGTCAAAACTGAGGGGGAGTGTGTTTAGTAAGGAGAAAGTATGAACACGCTGGAGGAAGAGTGGGGGTACGTGTTTCGATGCTGAGGTAGAAGAAAGAATGCACTTTGGGGGTTCGGTTGGTTGCTCTCACATTAAGAGAGGATGTGTGCAATTTATGTGTGTTTGTGTGTGTTGGAGCCCCTGAGCCTCCAAAAGGCTAAAGGGACGCCTCCTTTCTCTTTGGCTGACCTCCCCACCAGCAAAAGGATGGGAGTCAAACAGCTCTTTTACTCTTGGTGGGAGTGCATCTGTGTGTGTGTTATGTGTCTCGAGCTTCTGATAACAAAGCTTTACTTCATCTACACTTGGCAGGAATCCCAATTCTGCTCTTCCCCCATTTGTGTCCTTATTTCAGTCATAATGTATGTTTTTATTTCTACATGTATCTGCAGCTAGATTTATCTGTATTTTGCTTTGCTGCAGTTATGCTGCAGCTTTTCAAAGCCGGTTTCTTCTTAAGCTCACGGCTTATGTTTGCAGTTTCTGTATATATATATGAATGCGTGCATTTGTGTGTAAGTGTGTGTGTGTGTGTTTTGTAGTGGAAAGCTGGTGACGCTGGTGTCACACACTGTGACACTCCAGGACCTCAAGGAATCCCACCGTGTTTACTGTGGAGTTGCCAAGCAACACAGGAGCATGCTGGAAAAAGCCCACTAATAGAAAGAGCTGGGCCAGCAGGCAGCATGAGCGCCATGTTGCCTCCCTGACCCTTGAGAAGTTAAAAGGGCTAGCTGCAAAACACGCCACAGCTCTTTCCATGTCGCGTCAGTAGCCACATATGCTCAGCACTGCGCAGAGAGCAGCATATGTTTATGTGAGAGCGATGGCGATGCTCAGAGATAGAGAGACTCAGAGGTGTGTGTTGGTGAAGAGGCCTCATCTCGACCAAAAGCAGCTACTTCAACATTCAAATTAAACATTCCATTTGACTTAAGGTTTTGGTTAGGGTTAGTGTAAGTCCTTCATTATCATAAGAGTAATTTGAGAAGATATTATTTTCAGTAATATCTTAGATATTTAGTACCAAACCTCTTCTGGTTGGATGGGTATAAAACACTTTTCTTGTGACTATTTAATTATTTTATCCAAATATACAGTATTTCTCTGTACAGACAATACTGTGCGTTGAGGCAAAGTTTGTCAGTCAGAGCTCCACAGATTGAACTGGAAAAGTACAGATGTTGTAGATAGTAAGATAGATCTGCATTGTCTACACTTTTTCTTTTTTTCTTTACTGCGGTCCACTTAATTTCACAGCAGAAGTTCAAAGGACACCCAGAAACATTTCACTTCCTGGCATCTCACAAATTAATGTTAATGTTTTCTGTCTGAACTTTTAGATCTGGTTAATAATTAAGCATGCAATAGTCATTCCATTATAAATGGAGCCATCTCAGAGAGTGGCCCTCCACTGTGGCCATAAAAGCACATTGGCTTAAGGAAATGTGTATTACCTATTGATGTTAATAAAAATCTTTAATAAAAATCTTTCCACAGGATATTGCTAATAACAATGATTTTACCTCCCTTATTTCTTTATTATCAGGAAGACTATGAAGTGACGCCTGATGAAAAAAGAAAAAGCAGAGGGGACCAGATCATCAAGACTTTTCTCACAAAACAAGTGAGATTTTACGTTGTCCTGTATCTTCTTTTTTCTCACATTTTCATGACAAAGTGAGATTACTAATCTTATGTGCAAATCTTGCCATATTAGAATAACTCTAAGGAATTAAAGAAAGTGTATTTGTCCATCAAAGCGATGTATTTGTTTATGTGTGTGCACATGTGTGTTTATGCGTTCTGGTGAAGTCACCTCAGAGAGTGGACATAGCAGAGGTTTTCGCAGAGCAATGCAGAGAAAACCTGGAGCTCAGTCCATGTAAGGAGATCTTCAGCAACTGCCGCAAGTGAGTGATCCGTTCAGTCTCACCTGTTTTTGTTTTTCTTCTTTAATCTCCTTTTTGCATCTCTAGATTTTTTTCATGGCTCGTGTGATTCTGGCTGTATTCTGTCACATCCTGATAAGTGTTTTGATGAGCTGGTTGTGTTGTGTGTGTTGGACCAGGGCTCTCCATGACTACCTGAGCGAGGCTCCATTTGCTGACTACCAGAACAGCATGTACTTCGACCGCTTCCTGCAGTGGAAGATGCTGGAGAGGTTGTTTTTTCTTTTGTTTTGTTTTTTGTCCGAATGAGCTTCATGGCTTTGTAAAGTTTTGTTTTTAGGTAAATTAGTCTGTAGTCGTGGACAGCCTGTAAACTAGTGAGAGGTCACTGGATATCTTGTAGTTACACAGTGACTCCATTTAGGTGAACATTCAACATTATGAATTTCATTATTTCTAAAGTAGATTATAGTTTACTAACTTGATCTGTTAATTGAAAGATATGTTTTCCAGATTGATTGAGGTCATGGAAGATTGTTTGTTTTTTATTCAAATGTATGCACAGACGATGCACTTTTGCATGCCTTTGCAACTGCATTTGTTTGTCAAATAATTCTGAATAGTATATTGCAGAATAGTACTTTACTTTTTCAGTAAAATTAAACAATAATGATGTTTGATAATGACACGCTTCTTTTGGTCATATTTTTTAATTGTGAGGTCATCTGAATTAAACTGCCAAATAAAACATGCAGGCTTCTTTCAGGGCTTCATCAAGGAGTATGTTTGCTTTGGACAAGAAAATCTTTATTGCAGATTGCATATTAAAAGACAGTCACAAGTAAGCAGAAGGCTTTCAGAGCAGCCAGGACTCTATCTGAGTCTGGACAGACACATTATATGCACGACCACACCCTGTGTACAGGAAACACACTCAGAATGCTATTGACTTCCGCAGATAATATCTCCACCTTGATCAATACTACATAAGCATCTATTTATGGATTTTGCTGTGTCTGTGCTTTGCCAGGCAACCCATCACAAAAGACACGTTCAGACAGTACCGAGTGCTGGGGAAAGGAGGATTTGGAGAGGTAAGAGATGCTTTGATCATTTTTGACCGTCTTCCCTGGCATATGGTCAGTATGTCCTGAATATGTCATAGTGATGATTTTGTTTGGCTTTCCAGGTGTGTGCCTGTCAGGTCAGAGCAACAGGGAAGATGTACGCCTGTAAGAAGCTGGAAAAGAAACGGATCAAGAAGAGAAAAGGAGAGTCCATGGCTCTCAACGAGAAGCAGATTTTAGAAAAAGTCAATAGTAGATTTGTTGTAAGTAAATGTTAAAGCCAGCCAGCGTATTTAGAAGCCAATGTGCTTTTTAAAATCTAATCTGTGTGCAATTTAAAGCATACTTATCCCCCTTGATGTGCTCTTTTGTTTCTCTAGGTCAGCTTAGCGTATGCGTATGAGACCAAAGACGCTCTGTGTCTGGTGCTGACCATCATGAATGGCGGGGATCTGAAATTCCACATCTATAACATGGGCACGCCAGGCTTTGATAAAGACAGGGTTCAGTTTTATGCTGCTCAGATCTGCTGCGGGCTTGACCATTTGCACAAGGAATCCATTGTTTACAGGTAGCACTCCCCAAAGCATGTTAGACGTTTAAAATGTTTTCATGTGTCTGCGTTAATTGCTGATTTTTGTTACATTGCTTTGCTGTTTGTAGGGATCTGAAACCAGAGAACATCCTATTAGATGACAATGGTGAGATTTTACGCTTCAATGACTCAGATTTCTGATTATTGCAATGCACAGCCTTTTGTTTGTCAAGTATCCACCTAAATTCCTCATAACGAGCTGTTGATATGTTTGACATTAACTTCAGCCAACTTTATTGGGGACAACTGCAGATTGTCGACTGATGACTCTACTGTTGTGTTGTAGGACACATTCGTATTTCCGACCTGGGCCTGGCCATCAAAGTGCCTGATGGAGACCCCATTAGAGGCAGAGTTGGAACAGTGGGCTACATGGGTATGAAATACCATACCATGTTCTATTTCCAAAGGAACATTAACAAATCTTCGAACCATAACAACCTGATTCCATTTCTTTGCAGCTCCAGAGGTAATCAACAACGAAAAGTATGCCATGAGTCCTGATTGGTGGGGACTGGGCTGTCTCATTTATGAAATGACCGCTGGTCGATCACCCTTCCGCGCCCGCAAAGAACGAGTCAAGAGGGAGGAAGTGGAGAGGAGGGTGCAGGAGGAAGAGGAGGAGTATAACGACAAGTTTACAGGGGATACCAAGGCGATCTGTAGAATGGTGAGACTTCATGGGCTGTCATTTGTATGGACTAAGAGAGACAAATGATGATAAACTGAGTACCGTAATTCATGTCTGCTCCTGCTTGGCCAGCTGCTCACCAAAGACCCCAAGCAGAGGCTGGGATGCAAGGCGGATGGAGCAGTGGGTGTCAAAGCCCACACATTCTTCAAAAAAATCAACTTCAAGAGGATGGAAGCTGGAATAGTGGAGCCTCCCTTTGTGCCTGATGTGAGTAGTTGAATATTTTAGTCATCCCCACTGTAAAAACTACTCTGAAACTAAGCTATCATTGCACACTGTAAAAACGTGTTATTCATTATACTAGTACAAAATGAAATAAAATAAAAATACTGTCTCAAGAACACTGAGTAAAAGTCCTTGGTGAAAAACTGTCTATTAAGATAAGCGGTTCTTTGAATTTTCCATTGAACCCCGTCTTTTTCATGGTTGTTGCCCTCTCCCAGCCTCGGGCAGTGTACTGTAAGGATGTCTTGGACATAGAGCAGTTCTCCACAGTCAAGGGAGTGAATTTGGACCAAACTGACAACGACTTCTACTCCAAATTTGCTACAGGCTGTGTTTCCATCCCATGGCAGAATGAGGTAAGTGAGTCTATTTTATGTGACATTTTGAAATGCAAGGAGCAGTGCAACTGCTGCAACAGCTCCGCTAGTGGTCATAATACATGTTCTTCCCTTAATATTTCACTTCCCCTTTCTTTCTCTCTCTTTTTTCCGTGGTTCCTTTAGATGATAGAAACTGAATGTTTCAGAGATTTGAATGTGTTTGGACCTCAAGGGACGAGACCTCCAGATCTGGACTGGAATCAGCCGCCAGAGCCACCCAGACGCAGCCTGCTGGACAGGATCTTCAGAAGACACGTAAGTGCACACGCTTTCTTCCCCGCAAATCCAGACGCTCATTCAGATCATCCCACAACAAGTTTTTTTCCTCTGCCTTTTCATTTGCTGCAGCATCCAGAAGTGTCCATTTCCAACAGCCGTGTGCAGTCTTCCAGTGTAAATTCTGTGGACTCCATGTCCAACTCTGCCCCCTAGCGGCGTGTTGGCTGTGTGGGAGCCACACACAAAGGAAAAGGGACGGAGCTCAGAGTGGCTTCCCTGCTGCTGTTTGGTCTACAGATGGGACCTGAGCAGCAGCTGGAGACAGCCTGTCTAAAAGCCTAAATGGTCAACCCATGGGGAGGGAGGGGGGGGGTAGTGACCGGTCCTTAGACCCTGGGCATTTGTAGTTGGATGGTCAATGTTGCAGAGACGTTTGGGAATATTTGGACAAACCTTACTTACCCTCAGGATTGTTGGACTATAGAAGAGAGCCACTGATGCTGATGAAAACAAAAAAGGATAGAATAAAACTTATATTCAGGGGATCCACTGTATAATAAAGACCACCACAGGGAATTGAAGTAGGGGGGTCTTGGTGAATATTTTGTTTCTCCAGGAAAGGAGCTTGTTTTTCAGTCATTTTTAACCTTGTTCTTTCTGGCCTGTTTCTCGTACCAGTATCTCTCTTATCTGTCTACATCCCCTACGAGTCATCATCTGCACAACTCATTCTCTTAACTTAGTCTGTCTCTGTATTTCGCCTCCAGTACCTCAGATCACTCCTGAACATTCAGAACACATCACCTCAACAACCTCAACACATAATGTACATTGCCTTGCGTACACTCAGGCCAAAGATTTCAGTTTGAGTTTTGTGATACTGTTGTCGCGTTGAATTATTGAAGGTTTTTAGCTGTCATGTAGAACAACAGGAAGATCAGAATGTGCGTTCCCTTTTCTACACTTTCCCTAGATATGAGCCCGCAGACATATCATATTGCTTAAAGCACACAAACATACAGTACATACACAATCAGATAGACACACAGACACTCATATTGTGAGAATTGTGTTGTCTTTTCATTGCATGGACAAGTGTAAGTAGTAAGTATGGACAGCTGTATCTTTTGCTTCTGCATACCTCATTCCACTGATGTTACCATCTGATACACACACCCGTCGGTTTACAGTGTCACTTTATATTTGACATTATGTGGAGGTTTGTTTGTTTGTTTTTTAAAGCTAGTTAATGTGCTGTACAGAAACAGATTTTTTTCTCTTTTCTTTGGATTTGTTTTGCCTTTTTTCCTCAGTTTCTGTCGCAGTCCCCGTGGAGTGGAGAGGAACACATGCACTCAGCCTGACTTACAAGTTGCACAATTTAAAATAATGTCATGCTGTTTTGTTACCAAATGAAAATGTTTTACCTCTAATCATTAAGGCACATTATTGTATTGATATAGTCAAATGTTTCTTTTCTACATCCCAAACTAAAGTGTTCTTCTTGTTCTCCCAATGCCTTTTCCATGTTAAGATATTGCTGCATAGCCATTGTTGGTTGGTTTTGCTTTTTTCCCTCTATTTCTGACATTTATACTTATCTTTAGTGTCCTCTTCAAAATGCCTCACAAATCTAAAGGGTCTTCCTCATGTTTTTTTTACCCATCTGTAATTGAAGACACAGGCAATCCAGAGCTATGTGAATGGTTTACTTTGTCTGAATCTTCTTTAATCAGTCCAGCTCCTCATTGTCAGATGAGGAAGATGGGGAGGAGGAGAGGAAGATGCAACAGGATCTCCACACTAAGAAGTGGCCTTCACAAAGGGGCGCAGCCAGTGAAATGAGGAAGAATTCAGTCTCTTATTCTTGTTTTAAGAATGTTTTTCCCACTGTTTGAGGTAGTGAACGCTGTTTCATGCAGTAATTTGTATTGTTACCAATGTCACACAGGCCTATTTGTTTTTCTTTCTCTCTTTATGTACTTGATATGGGTGGGGGGAATAATCTGAATCATACTGAAGTGCCTCCTTGTTAGCATGATCTCCTAGACAATGCCCACACAGACATCAGCACTTTGCCTATTCTCTGACTTTCATGCTCTGTTTGCTTTGCTGGGGAACACAAATACACGCAGACTCAGTTGGTTGTAAGTGGATGGAAGGAGGGATAAAGGATGGAGTGCAGGGAGTCCATGAGGGAATTCACCCTCTTAATGTGATGTACAGCAGAGTGCTGAGTGCATGTGAAAGCCAAACCCACTGTGTCATTCAAGTCCCAATAAACTCTGTACTATAGTTTGAATACTCAACAGAATGTCTGTCTCGTTATTGTCCCTTCTGCTCCAGTCACGTGGCCACAAACGCAAGGACAGGAAACACGAAGCAGTGCTGTTCTTTGCTTTGAGAATTGTGTGTTGAAAAATGTGACTCTTCAAATTTTAGGACTATAAAACTTTTATCTGTGCAGTGAAAGTGTTGAATAACAGGGCCGTTTTGGTTTTGCATTATTTTAATCTCTCCATATCACAAATGCTCATTTTAATTAATAGAGATAATCTTTCTGTAGTAAGATGAGAGTTTCAGGAAAAGCATGACCTCACAGGTGACAGTGTTTAGAACTTTAATCTATAATCATAATCAAAAGTACATTTATCTGAAGGACTGGTTTTTATTTGATAAGATATATTCACTGGGCTCTGGAACATTCTTGACTGCATGAGCCTCACGGCTGATGTGTCGAGAAAGGAGGGCAAAACTGATCAAATATGCTCAGAAATATCCTTTAAATAATCCAAAGATAATGTTTTAGTTTTTTTTTAGTTATAGTTTTTTTTTAGGAAAAACTGGTGATTAAATCTCTAATCACTTTTTGTTCCAAAGCCAGAAGTAATTTCCAATTAACCCTGTTCTGTACAAGACAAACACTTTGTTAAATGTGAGCTACTCATTGCATCCCTAGAGTTAGTCATGTTCAGCCAACTCATTATTAGGTAATGATTCTGTGCATTAAAAACACAGCAGAGGGCACTTATTTCAAAAGCCAGTTTTCATACCATACACTCTCTGACCTTCAGATTCCAGGTACACTTGCCAGCCTTGGATCCACATTAGACAAAATCAGCGTGACGCAAGACTGAAGCTCATTAAAACAAAATTCTACGCTTGCCTAATCAGGCATATGACCCACTTTGGCTCTGATTCTTTGTTTCAGACAAGAAAAAAATGTCTTTACAGCACAAGAGTCTGACTGGCCTGTCCACTCTTTCTGTGTAGAGGATAAGCCAGTACTAGGCCTGTGTGTCCTTATGTTAATTTAGGGAGTTCACCCTGCAGAAGGCCAGAGGGATGTGAGGTTGCAGGTTAAGGTGACTTCTGTCTTACTGTGGGATTTATTCATCACTAATCAGATGACCCAATTCTCTCGAGACAGGTTTCCATGACAGAAATCGAGTGCGATGTTGACTCTGGGAACATGTTGGACGTTCAGTCGGCTGAGGTAATATTACTGTTAGATAGGATGTATTTTTCTTGGATCAAGTAAGCAAGGTTCACAAAACACGCAAGCACCTTGATAAAATCTGTTATTCATAAATAAAAATGAGCCATTTAAGGTTTATTCAAGCCTTTTGGAATAACAAGCAGAAACAGATTCAGAGCCCAACCCTGAATTTTTTTATAAAATATACCCTGTCTGTCTAAAGTTTTTGAAATGGCCCATTGACAGTGTATAACTGCCCGAAGTCTGGATTAGTCTTTTGAATTCTGCATTTCTATCATTTCTGCTTGTTATGTTTTTTGCAAGAATCAGAGCGAAATTGTTATAAGAACATAGAGATAAAAAGAAAAATACAAAGAAAAAATACAGCAAAAAATCAAATAAAAAGCAGTTTTTTTCATTTAGAGAAAATATTCCTTAAGAAAAATCTATACTTCCTGTCAAAATATACTTGAAAATAAAATATACTCCCTTCCTATCTCTTCTAACAGCACTGCATTGCCATCATTTACTTTTTGTGTCTATTTTTTGGTTTATTTAGTCAATTATTTAGTTTTTTTAAATAAAAAGTTACCAGTCATCAAATAAAGAGATATGTATGATTTATGATGAAATCATGATTGTATGATATATGATTTAACAAGGTCTACGTATGATGTACTGCAAGTTATCTTTGCCTGCTTACAAGGGATTCACAGTATAATAATTAGACATGTATGTACAAAGCAGAATTACTTAGATGGAGGTTGATAATACTCCCTGAAGGACTTTTCTGAAAAATAAATCCAAATAAACTACTATCAAAAGAGTATTCAGCACTCCACACGGACCATTTAATTGCTGACTGGTCATTTCCATTTGCTTATAATAACAGTGGAGATATAAAAGTTTATGCTGAGATATCCATCATAATGGCAGTGACACGGGACTAAGTGAATGGAACTTTTGCCCCAATTATCCGGAGTGTTAACACTGTAATAAACTATGAGGGGGAGACGAATCACTCAGGGTCTCTCCAGCTGACATCTTTTTTGGGTGCTCTCATCAGTGATGGAAGGCTGTTTCTCCTTGTGTGACACATTGAAATGTGTGTTGGTGTATGTATGTGAGACAACCAATGGGATCAGGCACTGGATTTTATCTCACACATTTGTTAAAGTATGAGGCATATTCGTATCCGAAAGGCAACCTTGGTGACATGGCCACTGGAACTAGTTAATCCGTGTGTTTATCTACATGGAGATAGCGCGGTGGCCTTGTGACCAGCCCTCATATATATATACGCACGCTTTCAGCTGCCACAGAGAGAAGCCCAAGAATCACTTGAGTGCGTTCTTCTACTCAGCTGAACATTCACAGCGAAGACCTGTAAATCGATCCGTTTGCTTTTAAAGTTTTTTGATTCCGCTAAACTCCTGTAACTGAAAATGCTGCCTGCAACTTTTAAGCTCTGTGCCGGCATCTCCTATCGGCATATGAGGAATATGACAGGTAAGTGAGTGAATCTGGACTGTTGTTCAGCGCTGTTGGCTCGACCTGGTTTTATATCTGCTTTACTTCAAACAGAAATGCACAATTTGCCCCGTTATGGTGTCCAAGTGTTTGAATGAATGATCGAGTCTGAAAAAAAACAAACAACAAAAAAAGATTTCTTGTTTTTTTGTTCTATGGCAGTTTCACTGCGTATATGAAACCCTGTCGTCTGTCTTTGTTCACCAGGTTTGAGAAAGAATGCCATGGTGGCTATTCACCATGAGCTTAACCGGCTGGCAGGTCCTGGCCCAAGCCACTGGATCAGCCAAGTCCGTCGACGGAGCTCCCTTCTCAGTGAGTTGCACAATGCCCTATGGATGTCATCCCAGCACACTTTTACAGACCCGTGGAGCATTTTCAGACCTGTTTTAGCTACATGTTACCCTTTGTTCAGGTTCCCGAATTGAGGAAGAGGATGGATACAATGAGGAGGAGATGTCTTATGTGAAACAAGGTGAGAATGCGCTCCAGAAGGCCATCACCATCCTGAGCGAGCAGGACGGTTGGACTGTAGAAACAGTCGCTGTGAGTAAAACAATGACACTATACGCACACAGCTGAATTGATAACTCACACACTGATGTTTCAATGAGGTCTTAATTAGTGTGAAATGTTTGAATAATGTGTGAAGAAGTAAAGAAACCTAGGTGTCTCATGATTTCATGCTCTGGTGGCATTTGAACATCATAGCTAAATCTGTTTCCGCCTTTTCGCTAGGCAAATGGAGATAAGGTCCTGAGCAAGGTTCTGCCCGACATTGGGAAAGTCTTTAAATTGGAAGTGGTGCTAGAACAGCATCCTGAAAACCTGTATGAAGAGCTAGTGGAAAATATGGAGCAAATGGGGGAATGGAACCCTAACGTCAAACGGGTCAAAGTAAGAGAGCCACTCTCAGGGAATATAGTTTTCATGGCTGCTACAGCATGAAATGCTTAAGGAACTGAACTCCAATGACAACTCTTCACATTGTGATACCCCAGATTCTTCAAAAGATTGGCCAGGACACGATGATTACCCATGAGGAATCTGCAGAGACACCTGGAAATGTGGTGGGACCACGGGACTTTGTCAGCGTCCGTTGTGCCAAACGCAGAGGTTCCACCTGCTTCCTGGCTGGGATGTCCACTCAGCACCCAAAAATGCCCGAGCAGAAGGGTGTCATCAGGTACAGAAGAAACCCTCCTCCTGTTGAAACATGAGCATGCATGTGAATGAATATAAATTCAATTAATATCACATCTTTGCTAAACTGAACATTATTTTGGACGTTTTCAGGGCAGAGAATGGGCCTACCTGTATAGTGATGAAACCCTGTGCTGAGGACCCAAATAAGACCAAGTTTACCTGGTTACTGAGTATAGATTTAAAGGTATCAACAGCTGTCACAATGGAATATTCACTCAAGTGAAACTGAATCTGTACTGATGGTTAAAATGGTGCTAAAATTGTGTGTCATCACGTCTAACACTAGCTTTGTTTTTGTCACCTGCAGGGCTGGATCCCAAAGACAATAATCAACAAAGTGCTCTCACAGACTCAGGTGGACTTTGCCAACCACCTCAGGCACAGGATGGCTAGTAATGTTTCAATGGAGATGGCACATGCCTGCTGACACAATACCCCCTTGAGCTTTGGCACAATATGCACAATAGTGTCAGAGGAGCAGCTCCATCATCCCACTACCCACTAAAATCTGCTTAACATTTAGCAAGAATAAGGAAATCCATATGGCTTTGAGGAGATCAAAAGAAATAATTGTAACTTTTTTGAAAATTCTTGATGTTAAGGGAGTGGTAACATTTGTAACATTGGAAGACTCTGATTTACAAAAAGACCCCTTTACTTTTAAGAAAAGTTCAACAAAAGACAAAACATGGAATTTGCACCACATAATTGTAGTCCTCAATTGTGTCACAACTATTTGCACTGTACAGTTTAATATAAACAAGAAGCTTAAAATGATTATCCTGAATGTCTCCAGTATATCATCACATGGACAAAATGTGGACAAAATGTCGGGAAAGGCTTAGTTTAGCCTGCAGCGTACAAAATGAATAAGGCCTGCTGACAGATTTATCTTTAATTAGTTGTTTCTGATCACAAAGATTTGCCCACATTAAGCTGATCACACACCTCGCTGATGCCCCCTGCTGGTGAAGCGCCTGTAACTGACAGAAGGAGCTCAACAGGGACATTCACTACAATGAACATGAGTACAGTGTTTTCTTTTGACAACACTCTAAAAAGGGTATGTTCCTCTGCTATGAAATTGCACTTTTATTTGTGTTTTATTTATTGACAGTGCATAGACGCATTGCATTACAGTGACATGAATCACAATGGTGTCGTGATGCTTGTATTGTGCAGAGAATCAGTAAAATGTCCTTTACTGATGCTTGATAACATGAATAAAATCCCATTAAACATTCCACTGGTCATTTGCTTTATTTAAGAGGGGAAAAAAATAGTTTTTCCATTTGATCCTAGAGGGCATTACAAGTAATAACATTTTGTACTCCCAGAGGGAAAAAATACACAGGCAGGACACAAAATTTAACACAACTAGAAAAAAACAAATTAGGGAGCGGCTCGTTTTTTGAGCAGCGATTCTCTTTGACGGGGGAGGAAATTGGATAAAATGAAATGTTCTTTTTTTAACCACAGCTAATTTGGATCATAAAAGCTGTCTTCCTACTCATTGATGGGTTTTCAGACTGTCCATTTGCCAGGAAGAGCAGGTGTTTGGCCATTTGGATGTTCTACCAGTTTGCCGTTCATTGTGAGCCAACAGCACATTCTCCAAGATCAAGTAACAGTGGATTTCATCCCAAACAGGAAATCTGTCCTCCATTACTGCCAGCTGTGTAACATTTGGTCAATTTTATGTGGCTGCGTTCAGTCCAAAATGTTTTGTAACAGCTTGTTTTTTCTTTTTCTTTTTGTTTTGGAGAAGGTCAGATTTAGTAATGCTGAAGGACATAAGGAGTTATTTATTTAACACAATTAACCACAGAATCACACCTGCAAACTACTTAAACTTGGGCTTTCACAGAGGTGGGCACACTTGCAGATGCTACTTAAACTTGGGCTTTCACATTTGATTGGTGGCATATGCTGCTACTTAGCCCCCCAATTCCTGTAGAGGCCATAAATGTGTAGGGAATTGATAAATGATGTATCATCTAATCTTTTGTTGTTGATCAGAGGTGAGGTGATATTCTGATTTTTTATTTTTTATAATGATCAGACCCAGAAAACTGAATGGAAAAGAAGAATCACTTTACTGTCACACCCTAACACCTTCAGATTTATGTAAATAAAGCAATGTTAAATAACAGGAAAGCTAACTGTAGTCTGAGCACTGAGGGGTTGCCCATGTTCTTTTACCACAAAACCTTTGAAAGATCAGTCCTCAGTTTGGCTGATCCCAAATCCTGTATGATTTACAAAACACACATTTCAGCAATAAGGCTCCAAGAGCTGGTTTATGAAATCCCTGTCCTTCAAAGAATGTTCCAGACGCAAATAATTCACATCTGCTTGAAATGTCTTAATATTTGAGCATAAGAAGATGTGAAGTGATGCCATCAAGAGATCTTCTTCCATTAGTTGTGTAATAAGAAAAGAGGAGAAAATTCCGATCCTGGATTAGGAAAGGGAATTTTACCCAGAATATGTAAGCTGTAATAATATGAGGAAGACAAAACAAGCTGTCTGGCAGCCATATTAAATGTTTGGCATTGATGATATCCTTGAATCAATTCCGCCCCCCCCCCTCCTTCTTTCTTAGTTTTCCTCCCTTTTCATTCAATATTTGAATTTAAGTTCCAAACAGCTCTATTAGGAGTCAATTGTAGGCACGTGCTTGCAATTCATAAGAGGCACGTGAGACTGCTACATATAGACATTGCAGAGATATGCACTAAGTTAAACAACCATTACTATCACAAAATAATTCAATTCACATTCACACAAAGACAAAATAGTGATAGTCTCAACAGGACTATCTTCTGATGAAACTTCTGTGAACAAACATAAGAATATTGCCTAAATAGCACATGCTGTGAAGGCTGACACTTTTTCAGTAAGAATCAGCATTCAGCATTGTGGGAACAGTCTATGTACACTGGTTTTTGGGGGGTGTATTTCAAAATGAGGATCAAAGGTTGGAGAAATATGTAAACTATTGTGGGATACATCACTCTCTCTTTCTGTTTTTTGGTATTTATCTTAAACAGGTTTCGTCATTCGGGACCTTTAAAGAGTTTCTCACTCTTTAGAGGTCCATAATAATAGGGCATAAATCAGTATTTCTGGAATTTAGGACTTTTCCAAACGTCTACTCTGATCAACACACCTTGCAGAGCCTAAATTGACTATTTTCTTTCAGTTTCCACAATATATGTAACACAAGACAGGAACTCTTCTATGGTAAAAGGATATTTGGGAATTCATTTTTTACACGTATATTGAATCCTATAGTCCTAAAAGTCTGCTCCGAAAATTTTTTTTAAATGTCATCACTGCTCATGGTTCCACCATCCGTTCAAGAGAAAGCAATGACGTAATGAATTGAAAGACAGATAGGAAACTACAATTCCCAAGAACCATTTGCAATTACCGTGGCCACTGGACGGGGGAAGGGAAGCTGAGATTGGAGGGAGAAACAATCAGAAACTAAGGTACTTTTAAAACGATTCATATCTCTGAATTATGTCGGACATGCAGTGACAGGCGATGTTCGTAGAATATTTAACTAACCTCAAAAACTAAATTATGTTTTGTTCGTGCGTTGCTGTCGGATTTGGGACTGACTCTATCTCCGTTACAGTTCAATAGACCCTCTGCTAGCCCGTTAGTTAGCCTGGCAGCTGGCTTTTCTTCTATTAGCCAACGTAACTGGGTCTTGACTACTTTAGTCTACGTAGTATTTGTTACAAAAATATTTAAAATTTTTTGGTGGAGTTGTGTGCTACACGGGTATTCTTTTCTTTTGTCGTTCAGAGATAAAGCTGTCACTCCGTCTTTGTGCCAGCGGGGCTTCTAGTTGACGTATTGCTAGCTTGTCGGTTGCTACAGATACTGGTTGCTAGCTGACGGAAGGCTGCTGTCATAGCGGTAATTTGTTGTTGCAGTCAACTGTCATCTGAGGAAAATTAACTTCTGTGGTAGTTTATTTTACTTGTGGAAGAAGTGCGGTGCATGTCCTCTTTAGAGCTAGACTTCAGTTTACCTTTTAAGTGATTGGGGCAGCGGGTGGACAGTGTACAGGTCCATCGCAGGCGTAAAAGTAGCGATATAACGTCGACAAAAAACCGTTAGAAATAAACATGCATTGAAAAAGGGTGAAATGTAGATCACTTCAGTTGACTTATTCGTGTACTTTCTAAAATTTAAAGGATTTTTGGTTTCTCTTTCCATGATATATAATAATGATGATACATATTATAAAAGGATTTAATAGATTTTAGGCGTAGAATTGAACTTTAATATCTTATCGTTTCCTTTCCCATTGATAACTGTATGACCTGTTAAAATTCTGAAAGTATACATCCACCTCTGGCAGCTACAGCAGAAACATGACACTGCTGTTTGATGTATACATGTCAGCTTCTAGTCTGTGCATCCTTGAATGTTGAGGATGATTAATATAGCTAAGTATTTTTTTTTTCATCTATCAAAGTTTCCCCTCCATGCTTGATGTTTTGCATTTTACCATGTCAATTTAGTTATTTGTTTTCCTTAAGCCCATGTGGAGATATAAATTCATATGTTTACTTTCAACTGTGGAATAATCTTTTGCTTTTTTTGTGTTTTTTTTTTTTTTGCTCTACTTAGATATTGCGTGCATTTGCACGCCCACCCTCTGGAGTTTGGCCACAAGAATTTATTTTTCCATGACCCATATCTCTCGGGGCATTTGCATTTTTTCGCTTTGGACGTTTACTACTGATTCAAGTGAAACTGAAGACACATGGTAACGGTGCGTTGGGGCAAGTAAATTAATCAGCCACCGTACCGGCATCTGGCGCAGGCTGGATTTGTCCTAAGTGCCGAAGTAATGAAGTGTCTTGGACAGGGAGAACCCAGCCCTGAGAAGCAATGTCATTATGCAGCCTCTGCATACCTCTGGTAGGGCCGAGGAGTGGGGCTGATCTGTGGAGGAAAGGAAGGAGGCAGGTTTCCAGGAAACTTGTGCATTGATGAATAAATATTTTCCCCAGTCAGCTCTTACAGACAGATACCTGCGCATTACTCGGCAATCAAGGCTGATAAAAGCAGAGCTCCATAAAAAAACAGCCCCAACACAGTGTTTTCAAAGGATATGACCATTTGGTGGACATAACATGGATTTCGGTGAAAGCCTTCAGAAACCTGGCTGCTGACTGTGGACATTAAGATGTTTGTAAGGAGAATATGAGACAAGCATAGACACAGTCCTGAAAAGTGTGCACTACAGAAACCATGGTGGCCCCTGTTTTAGCTCCTCAAGCAGTCTCACTTCACGACTTTAGAAGCCATTAGAGGCCAAAAACAGGAACGCCCTTAACAGCCAGCACGCTCGCATGAAATGGAAGAAGACAATGATGTCACATCCCATACTGAGGTAATATCATTATTTCATCCCACCCACTTTCTTCTTCCTCTTCTGTTTTTTTCCCTATAATCTTGACTTTAATCTTATTGCAGTGTTTGGCCTCACGATAACTAAAAGCCAATAAGACAGACGGCAAGCAGCACCTACTTTGTTTGTGAGCGGATTCTAAGCAGGTGTAGGGTTTAAATTTCACCCATTCTGATTATGTCACCTTCATGGGGTACATTTTTTACCCTTGTTTAATGTTATACAACTAAGAGCTCATTTGTTGAAGCACTTTATGACATGGGTTTAACTCGAGTTCTAAGGTCAACTCTTGTCTCTCCTCTTTAGCTGTAATCTTTGATCCAGCTGGCTTGGCATGTTCTTGACTTGTTGGGCGCTGACTAGGCATTTATCCTTATCCCTAACTTAATTTTGTAGCCATAACATAACCTCGGACTCCCTGCCCAATATCCTTGTCTAATGCTACATTTGTAAAGATGTTGGATGATCATGTGCGCATCCTTAAATTGCTCTCATATAATTGCCTTCACAGGATTCTTATAGACTACAACTTGTGCTGTTTCTTGATCATTTTGAAAGATTAACTTTCCATATTGTTTTTTCACAACTTTGCATACAGTATGTACAGTGTGTACAAAATGCACACAGTGACAAATGCCTTTTTTAAATGAGTGATGGTTAAGTCTTTCTATTTTTTTTCTTGTATATCTTAAGCATGACTTTTGTGTTTCTGCATTTCTTTTTAGGGTTTGAATGGTTTGTCACATGAGCGTAAACCTCTAGAGGAGATCACAAATGGACATTCCAACCATAAGCCTGTGAGCTAAAAATCCCTTCTGATCGATCCTTTTTAATTTGATTTTGTTAGAAATACTTTCCTCTGTTTAGACATTGTCTGTGCTAATCTTGTTTTTCAGATCATGAATGGAGTGGTAGTGGGTCACAATGGCAAAGATCAGACCAATGGCAGTGCACCTCTTAGATCCCTGCCGGTAGTAAAGTCTAAATAATAGTATTTTACTTTAAACAGCTGGGCCCTTTTCAAATGTAATGATCCAATCCAACGTTTAACTGTCCAGATTTCAGCGCTGAAGCAGAATGGTCTTCTTCAGACTCTGGCAGCAGGAGGGGACCAGCCCAGGCCAGCAGGTAACATGCAAGGCCTCTCCTCCTTCACATTCGCTTTCAACACAAATCTGCAAATATCCTAAATCCAGAGAAGAGCCTTTCAGTCAGGAGTGACGGCTGCTGGTTTAGAGAATGCTCAGGCAGTCTGACGGGCTCAGTCTGTCAGGCAGGAAGAATTTAGAACTTAGCTGAAGGGTTGAAGCCCCCCTGATTCAGTGCCACGGTTAAATGTTTTAGAGGCCCTAGGTTTTTATTTCCTCATGTGTGGCTCTCTTTGCAGAGGAAAGTGAAAATGTGGAGTTGGAAAAGGCCAGGGAGGAGTGGGAGGCTCTGGAAAACATCCAGCCAGGTTTGATGCATTGTGCTTTTTTTTAAAATTACCATTTATTTTCATCTTAAGTTTTAACCATTTGAAATATGAG
>JABUIW010000162.1:4765450-4854994 GCA_013363375.1 Menidia beryllina | reverse complement strand
GTTCTTTAATAAACAGTAAAGGGCTTTTCTGAGCAACCGCTATAATTCTGGCAATTAAAATGTTTGGATGAAGATTTGGCAGTCTTCCGAGTGATGGGGCTCTGTTCCATGGAGCTGCTGCGTCAGCACAAATGTGACCTTCAGCAAAAGTCATTCAAAGGGAGAAAAATCACCCACAAAGTTAAAAAATAAATAAATCAGTCCATAAAAATAACATTAACATGTCATTAGATCTGGTTTGAAGAATTTAGGATGGAATTTTTAATCGAAGTTACTCAGAAAACTTAATTTACTTCATTTTGTCAAAGAAATCATACTATGACAATTGAGGAGCTTTAGCTGTGACTAATGGCGCTGTATGTTTCTGAATATGTAACTTTTATATAATCCCCAAACAGCTCAGAGTGAGGACTCAAACCCAACCCCACTCATCTCTTTCAATGAAGCCCTCCAGTACTTCCAGACCACAGACCTTGGGGACTTGCTGGTAAGAAATGCAGAATATTTACAGCAAAAATTTTAAATGCTGGAAATGAGACTTTCAGCCTCATTTCTGTTGAAGAAGTGTGAGATAAACTATTTTCACCATAAGGCCAGAGTAAGAAGAATTCCTATACATATTTCTCCTGATGGAAAACTGCACTCACATTCGAACACTATAGTAAAACGATCAAGTTAATTTCCTCTGGATTTGTGATTTTGGAGATTTGTCAATAGCTCTGACTGTCATACAAACTGCCATCTGTAGAAGAACATCCAGCCAACGATTCGCAGGACCGGTCTGGCTGCCATCACACATTTCCTCTTTGGACCTCCACGACTGCACAGGGAACTTCTGGAGGAAAGGGATCTCGTCTTTGCCATTGCACAGTGTGAGTGTGTGTGTGTGTGTGTTTTTTGTGGGTCTGTTTGTGTAATCATGGCACCAGGTGTAAAACTCATGAGTGCCTCTGAGTTTGTCGATGCATTTTTGCCTCTGCTTGTAGGCCCCGTGGACAACAGCCAAGCGGTTCACATGCGTGTGCTGCAGACCATCTATAAAAGGCTGATTGGCAGTAGGCTGGACTGTCCTCGCTATGGTGCACACTGGGAAAACATTGGCTTTCAGGGTAACTTCAACTCATCTGCTATAAAGCAGCATCCCTATTTGATTCTTTCTTTTAGAAAAGCACTGCCCAAATTGCATTAATTCAATTTAACATTTCTTTACTTTAACCTGTTAAATTGCTTTTAACAACAGAAGTGAAATGTTCTTTGGTCTCTCCATCCAAAATGAGTGCAAATGTGATGTATGTTGGTTTGTCTGGGCTGCAGGTACAGATCCAGCCACTGACCTGCGTGGCACTGGTTTCCTTGGACTGATGCATACTCTGTACTTTGTAATGGACCCAGAGACTCTGCCCCTGGCTAGAGATATCTACAAGTTATCACGGCACCATACACAGGTATCGCCAATTCAACAAACATGCTCCTAAAGCGGAACATGCTAATTAATGTTTGTGATTACTGGATTCTGCTGATGATTCAGGTGGCTTCCCTGCAAAGGGAGCTCAAGAGAAAAAAAAAAACGTTCCTTTCAATAATCAATAGTCCACTACAAAACAATGGAAAGATGTTCTCAGTAATGATCTGTTGTGGACTTACGTAATGTTGTATTTTCTGTCTGGTTTAGAACTTTCCATTCAGTGTGATGTCAATCAACATGACCCGCATTGCTCTGCAAGTGCTTAGGGAGGAGGCGCTCTCCAAGTGAGTTGCACTTCCTTTTTATTTGTTCCCCTTTTTTCTTTTTTTTTGCCCGCACTGTGTCTGAAGTATGTATGAGCCTTGCTTGTTTGGTTTTTGCCAGTGAGTATCTGTGTACTCCGCTCTGTCCCTGACAGGGAGTGCAATCGTCGTCAGCAGGTGGTTGGTGTGCTCAACGAATTTTATGTTGCCACGTATCTGCACCTGTTCCAACTGTGGAAGACCCAACAGAAGACCATTGCTGACTCTGGCTTTGTACTTAAAGGTAGAGAAACTGCTGTTGGCAAGCACTTAACAGTCTGAAATCTGACTTAAATCAGTATTGAGTGTGTGGTGCAGCTCTGAAAGAAGTCTAGAAATGAAATATTAAAAGCTGCTTATTATTCAGTTACTTTAAACTATCCTCCCATTCCTTAGGCTATGTTGGAATGTATGTATATTAGAAAATGAGCTCTTCCTTTTTAAACACAAGTCTGTGTATCACACGTACATGCAGCAGAACAAGCACAGGCTGTGAACTCTGCGTGTTTCCCACATTTGCCGTTTTCTAACCCACAGAAGTGGAGCTGTTTGCCAAAAAGAACCCAAAGCAGATGCTGCGCCGACTAGAGGTCTTCCTGAAAGAGAGGCGGGCAGGTGGAATCCCCCGTGGGACATCGCCAGACCCTCAGGCCCAGCAGCCCTCTCCCAGCTTGGGGGACAGAGGGGCCAGAGCCAGCATGGGACAGGGAAGCAAGGCAAAGGAGATGCACTTCACAGGAGTGTGTGATATCCTGCCAGACATGGAGGGAGAGGCCAGGCTCATCTAAGCTAGACTTTGTGTGCAAGCGTGTGTGTGTGTGCGTGTGTTTGTGTGCGAGGATATGTAAGAGCTTTCCTGTCTGTGAGCGTATCTATTACTGTAAGAGCGAATGGCTTTCTCAGAGCTAGAAGAACAGGCCACAAGTCCTTGATCTGGGGCCCGCTATATGAACCTATTCAAACTCTACTCCCTCCGCTGGGGTGCTGCACTTTGATCAGATTAAGCTTGGATATATTTCAGTTATATTAGATTTCTCTTCCAATGTTTTTTTTTTTAACAGTCACACATGAAATGGTTTGAAGATGTCACAAAATGAAAAGGCAGTGAATATTTGCACTTTTCTGTGTAGATAGTAGCCAAATCAATAGCTGCCAAATTCTCGTTGTCAAACTCTGCCTGTCTAGAAGTCCAGCTTGTTCACATTTGTGCTCACTGGATCTCTGTCACAATATGTCAACATTGCAGAGAGTTAAATATGAAAAAGAGCTGTTTTCTTATTTCTATTTTTTTCTTTTTCTCAAGCACTTGCTCCAAGATGATGCTCTTTCCCCAACAATGCCTCGTAAGAGCATCATTATATAAGATATTGTTGAGTAACTTTCTGGCTATTGGAGCGATAATAAATGGAGTTTTTACTCGGTGTGGTGAAAATCCAGACAGGCTTTACAGATTGATTCTGGCAGGAAGTAGAGGTAGATGTAAACCTCAGAAATATGCAATAGGTTTTGGATGCAGCTTGCTGCTCTGTAGAGAGTAAACGAGGGATGAATAACCCCACAGCTGGATGTTTAGTCCAGGTGTGTGGATAAAAAAGACAGAACAACAGGTCTGTGTTCATGGGTCAGATAGTTTAGGTCCAGAAATCCCCAAATGGTGGAGAAAGACCTCTGTTAATTTTTTTTTTTTTAATGTGTAAAATAAACATTTTTGTTTTTTTTGTCAGACTGTAAGCTTGATGACTGGGAAGGATTTTAAACATTCTTTATTTTTTGTAAGTATCCAGGTTCTCAGCTTGTTGCAACTAAAGCAAAGGAGATGTTTCATAATAGAAAATGTGTGCTTTGGTTGGGTCCAGCTGAAGCCAAAGGTCTGCTATGAGCTTTCTCTACATTCCGTTATAAAGCATGTGATTGTAATTATTTCTTCGTCTTTTTCTGTTCTTTAACCGTTAAACATTTTTGTGTGTGTGTGCGTGTGTGTTGGCTTGTAGGTGTGTGTTTGTTTATGGGAAACGATTGAGCTGATTCTAATGAATGATGAAGGGTGCCTCTCCTCGGAGATGTGTGGTACAGTATGCAATTCTAGCTCTTTCTCTATGATAATCAAAACACTAGTGCTGTGTGATGATAGAAGTCGTTCTTAACTTCAGGGTTTGTGCACTCGTGCAAGCGAATGTGTTGTATGTCTGTGAGTCATATGACAGGAACCGACCACAGATGGGATGCTTTCCGTCTGCACCTCGTAAGCCAGCTTTCCTAAGTAGTTGATCCACCGAGCTGCAGAGATGGTACTTTAATCCGAAAATGGTACAAGAAAAATATTTATGCTAAAGAGGAAAGCTTTGTTTACTTTCATTTTTGTCTTTAATGAGGTGGAAGCAGTGGCTCTGCAGACTGAAATGGGCCAAAACTCCTTAGCAAAGCTGGATTGTTTCCCTGTGCTCACGTGAAAGCGTCTCCCATCGTTGTCGCCTCAATCTGTAGCATGTTCAGGTAGCACTAGTACTGTAGCATCCTATAGCCGCTTCCTCCTCGTAAAGCTTGTTGATGTCACGTCTCGGTTACAGTATGTAGTGTTGATGAGTGTGCAAACCGTTACTACTATAGCACATGCATTTCATCGTTTTCTTAGGCCTCGTTGAATATACACCTGTGTTTAGGTGGCACAGCGTATGTTTGGAAAAGAACAGCTTGAGACGGTATTGTGCTCCGACTTGTCCTCTAAGGCGTGATGATAGATTTGGTGCCTGCATCCAGTGGAACCATGTGGGGGTAGAGCGCTGGTTTATTCTCTTCCTGTTTTTCTCTTTCATTTGAGCCATCGTGCCACGGTAGCCTCCCTGCATCCATGTACCGCGGCATGCAGAGATAACACTACCCACAAAACATGCCGCCTGCAGGAGCTGTTCAGCACACTGGCATGGAGGTCATGGGTCACTTGTTCTCCACCAACATAGCTTCAAGAATGAGCTGACTTAGTTATACCAATTGTTTGCCAGAGTTCTTCTTTCTTTTTTTGTTGTTTTGATCGATCAGGACAATTTGCACTGTTGTAGATATTTGAAGTATGTGTGACGTATGCTAGAGGAAACAGGCCATCTTCAATAGCCATATTTTAATCGTCATTAAATCATAAAACAGGCTTCGTGAAGTCAGATCTCCCTCGCTTAAGAATTATTGCACCATTGATATAATCTCATATTTAGTTTTACTACATTTTAAACTGAGAAGCAGTACAGTGTATGTAAATCAGGAAGTTTGTATATAGAGAAATAATGATTGTAATTGTATGATTGTCTGTAGGGCATTATACTGAAATACATTGCTTACCTCAAGACTTGAGACAAATCTCTTTTCTCTCTCTCTCTCTCTCTCTCTCTCTCTCTTTCCTGATGTTTGTTTGGCCTCTCAGTCAGACTCTTTACTTTTCTTCATACCTAGGCCTTCTCTCACAACAATTTGACACGTGTCCATGACGGTTATTCACCCAAGCTTGACATATAGCAGACTAACAAAGAAGCTGCTCAATGTTATGTGTAGTTTACTTACTGACACTTTATAGGTCCCCTCACTCCTTTGGAAAACGACTTTAATTGGCTGATGTTTACCATGTGGAAAAAAAGCTGGTTTTCTTGTGGCTTCAGTGATAGTACAGTATACCCTTGCTGTGATTAAGTGTTTGATGTCTGGAAAACACAGAGAGCCAATCCTGTCTTGACAGCGCCAGTTGCAAACAGTTTAACGTATGATTGTAAAGAAATAGGCTTGACTAGCAGTCATGATGCTGTTTATGCTCTCACCTTGATATATATTCAGTATCCAAAAAAGGCCTGATTTATTCTCATGTTACCAAAAGTTTTGTTTAATAGATCATATTGTTTATGCTTTTAACATCTTTTGAGGTTCTTCATTTGAGAAACCAGAACCAAGAAAGAAAGGAGAAAAAAAAAGTAAGATAAACGGGTTCTTGTGGGATGTCAGATGCTCTGAGAGCGGTGGCCTGAACCTCTGCTTCTTACAGCAGCTCGGCAAATACAATCACTTCTCTCAATATCCTGCGCTTTAAATAAAGGTGTTTTACTGTCGCCGTTGTCACGTCCCTCAGAGCATTTTATGACTGTACCTTGATTGTAGAAGCCCTATTTTATACAGAGTTATTTCAGAATACAGTATGTGCTGTTATACATTAAATGTATTGTATGGAGAAAGCTAAATAAATGCTGTTTAAAAGCTGTATGTTTCCCTGTTAATTCGCTGACCTCCATGCTTTGTATTAAATCTTGTGCTGTATCTCGTACATAAATGTAAACGTAAAATATACATTTCTCTATTCAATGCACCAATAGCTTTTTGCCAGCAGTGTTTTCCACTCATGTCTCCATCAGCTGAGCCATCTATCTAAAGCTGGAGGATATTCTTCCAAGAGAGTAAAAGTATAAAGATAAAAACAGCTTTTATATTTTGACAATCCTCTGCTTTCTATTACATTTATGCTAAAAATGTAACAGGAAATATTTACACGTACCACTCTTTAAACACACATTATATGTTAAATCCTTGTCTCGCCTGAGATGTTAAAATAAATGGGAAGTAGGAACAAGGATAGGTGAGATTTCTAGCTTGTCTTGTGCGCTTCTGTTTTCAGCCGCAAGGTGGCAGACTTTGACTATTTCTATGTGATTCCATTCCACGTGGTTTGTTGTGTGAAGGTCCAGCACATTTAACTCGCATAAAGAGAGAATCTACAAAGAACAGAAATTTATTTATATTTATTTATATATACATATATATATTGAGCCTCATTGGTCCTTCTAGCACCTTACCAATACTACTACCAGCAGTCCTTGCAGGCTGTCTGCTACTCTCTCCGGGAGCCGGAGGTCTTTCACCTTTTCAGGACTACTACGATGACTTTGCTGATTCTCTCTCATTTTGTTTCCAAGTTGTGATCCGACCCGCTTCAGATATTTAAAACCAATCAGTCAATGGAAGTTTTGGTAATGAGTCAGAAAGGTTTGTGTGCCTGTGAGAGTATCCTGACGTTTCATGGTCCCTACATCTGCGCTCAATGAGACTCCTGGCTCCAGTCCCGCAGCCAGATGAGTGGGATGTGGTGGACCTGCTGAATCACAGCACACATGGAATGGAAAACTTGTTTAGCCAATTCTCTTCTCTCAATCACTAATATGAGTCAGGAACCAGTTTCATAAGTCGTGTGTTTTTTTTCCTATACCCGCTTAGGATACCTTGTGCAAAAGGGTTTATTCAGTCCCAAGTGTGGTGATCTCAAAGTGGAGTAGACTATAAATGCATTCTTCAAATTGTATCACTCAGGAGCACTTAAAAGGGTTAATAATGTGGAGCACAGAGATGGGTCCTGTATCAGATATCCATCTGGAGTGTTGGGGCCTTTTGAGAAGACTGAGAACAGAGCAAGATGGTGTTGTATAATCTGCTTCCATTTGTACCTAGTGAGCCTTCTGGATTGCAACGTTTTTCTCTCACTTTTTTTTTTCCTGACATCCCTCCCCCTCAGCTCTGCTTTTTTTTTCTCTGATGTCATTGTTTCCTGCCCAACAGCTCCTGACACTCGGCCCAAGGCTGTGTGCACTGAATATGCACGCTGCTCTGCTTATGCTGACATATAGGAATTTCTATCCACGCGTAAGCATAATGCCACTTCTATTAACGCCTATGTCCATAAAGTTTTGTTATTTTGGCTGAATTGTCTACTGACCTGATGAAACTATTTGTGAGTCCTGCCTGTTCGAACAGGTTATGTGATTTATATGTGTTTGTTTTGCTTGTGGCCACTGTCCAGCTTATCTCTGTAACTATGAGTGATTTACCCGTAGAAAATAATGTATTGTAATCATTTGACTTCTTTGGTACAGGAAAACTTTTGACCACATCATAAGTCAATTTGTGCACAATTTAACTTATTTTTTGACAGAGGTATAAGTGCTTGGGCAGCACAATGAAATATGAATGGCAGTAAAATGTAAAGAATTTGAATTAAAGGTCCACATTGATAGTAGTAGAAGCCTTTTTTTTGTTGTAGCAATTTTGCAAATACGGACTATTCCCTATCTTAGATGAGATCAGCTTTACCTGAGTGATCGTTTAATCAATGACAAATATTCAAACATATTTTTGTTGCCAAAAATGAGTGTTGACATCGAAAGTGATAAAGTAACTGCTGCCCTTCCTCCAAATGTGGACAAATGCATGTGCAATTTGAAAAACAGAGGACCTTAAGTCAAACTAAAGTAGGTCAGAGTTGTCCGTCTGCATCTGCTTGCAATATAAAGTCTGTTATAGTTTTTTAAGGTTAGAACATTCAGCACTTTTCTTATTAGGAACTCACCAACGTCAGTTTGTCATGTCTGATTTTGTTGTGTTTGTCAAATATCTTTGGGAAGACTAATAATAAGAAGTATGATGACGATAATTGTATTAATATAAAAAAAACAGTTTCCTAGATCTCCCCACTATGCGTCTGTTTCCCTGCCAGCGTAAAAAGACCTCCCCTTGACCTCTCTGTAGTCCTCTAGCTGTCGGCTGCATTCTTCACAGCAGTAGTCATATCCTCCAGTTATGATTGCTCAAATTGATAGTGTTCTTTACATCAAATCCTCCACAGTCTATTCTATTTTTGATGGGCTGGATGCCACCATCTCTCGGTCTATCTCAGATGAGCTCAGATGCCCCGGAGACTCCGCATTCTTTCAAATAAAGGAGTGGTATCCAAGCGTAATATAGTATCACTTTACATCTGACCAAATTAGTTTTGCAGGTGTATATACTCTTGGTGTTTGTGTGCGCTTGTCTGTTCCAGTTTCAAATCTATCCAAATTTTGACTCTGCCTGAGCAGAGTTGATTAAGTGTCAGTGGGCTGTACAGTGTTATGATTACACCGCTTTATGACAACATCAGCATGTCTCCCAGTGATAAACCTCCTCTCCTGGAGGAGTTTGGGTATATCTTGTTTTCTCTGAAGGATGTTGAGAGGTTCATATTCTTATTTTATAAGTGGGGTTATGATAAGTGGGGTAAAGGAACTAGAATGTTTATAGAATTAATGGGATAAAGCACAAAAAGGTTTTTATGTTTTATAGGAAAATTATACTTCTCTGACATTTAAAGAAGAAATGTGTTTCCCATTCAAAAAGTTTGTTTCCAGAGATTTCCCTTAACTACACACTCAAGGGGAAAATGGTCTATTTTCTTTTTTTTTGCAATCAGAAACCCAACTCTTTCATTGATAATTAATTTGAACCTTCAATCAAAAGACTTCAAGATAACACCTTCAATGTAATAATAGACCAACATTACCCTGTAAAGAAAGCAGCTGCACGGACACAATTCTACAACCAGCAGATTAGTTGGTTGGGTGCCATTATAGGGTAAGAAATGATCATCCACCAGGCTTAGTATTTTCAAAAAGGATAAGATGATAGGTGATTTGTAGCACCCTGCTTCTTCAATTTGAAAATAAATGATCGATATAAACAAAAAAAAATCTTGATGGAAGATTATTGCGGCCTTTCAACAATTACGCTGCATAAAATTTTTGAAGTTTAGAGAAAACTCAGTAGAGAAAAGCCGGACTACTGTTTTTTGGCCACACAACATGGTCTACTGCTGCATGTACAGATGTAAAGTGATACTATATTATGCTTGGAGGAGACGTATAACCCCTGTAATAGAAGGAATGTGTCTCCTGGGCACAAACTCATCTGAGATAGACAGAAAGATGGTGGACCCGTCTTCTGTGGTAACGTTTCCGCTGTTTTTGAAAAACAAAGTCATCTGTTTCTGTTTTAAAAAGATGAGAAAAAGATGATTCTATGTCATCAACTGTTTATGTAGAGGCTAATGTAGAAATTTAAAGGGACAAGATCATCTCTTACAATAACTTGGCTCTATCAACACGTCGTGTGTATGTGTGTGTGCTTGCATGTCTTACCTGTAACCAAGATCTGTCTCCCACTGAAAATGGATGATTATCATCATCAGAGAATCAAACGAGCTGAGCAGCAGAGCTGTTTTCTTCTGCAACACTGTCACAGAAGATGTTCTCAGTTTGAAACTGATTAAAAAATGTAGCTGGCAGGAATGAATGAGATGGAGATGGCACAATAGACATTATCCCAACTCATTTTGAGTGTGTTGCTGTCATACTAGATCTATCTTCACCTTCTCACCTACAAAAGAGGTGTTTTGTGCAGACACTGAGCTCTTGTTTTCATGTTTGGATCTTTTGAATAAAATATGAAACTGTTGGAGCAAACTTTTAGATGACTCACAGACTTTGTGAAGTTTCCAAAACTTCAAGTTTGTAGAAAAGGGGACTGTAGTCTGGTGGCAAACAACCCACATTTTAGGGCCCCGGCAAATTCTCCAGCAGAAAAAAAACGAGGCAGACAGGGGGATGGCAAAGAAAACACCAGATCTTTAAAGGGTTGTAATTCTGTCATCTGCTCAAACAATTCTCCCGTCCTGTGTGTGCACTCCTCTGTGGCTCCCTTGTCAAACTTATTCTCCAGAAATGAGAGAGTGAACGACAGAATACCCAGAAGAATGAATGAAAAAGCTCTGCAGAGGAAGATCCAACTAAAGCAAGTCCTGGACTGAAGAGGAATGCAAATTCTAACACTGCCTGTTTTCATTTGGCAGAATCCCACTCTCTGCTGATTAGACTTGTTTGATTTAGTTAACTTTCATGTAAAACCTCTATCCTCCCCCTTCCCCTCTCCCCTTTTCTCCTCCTCCTCTGCTTGTGGAATCTGGTGTCCAAGGAGTCGATCTTCTCTCCCGCTGTTCGGCTCTCTGGTGACTCTGCAGAGGAAAAAAGCTCTAAGCTGAGGAATTCAGCGGAGGCTGCAGACGAAGAGACGCTGCTTTCTGCTTTAGTCGAGGAGGTGCAGACCTGCCCGCCCTCCCTCATCCTCCTCCCCACCACCATCTACTGTCCCTGCACCTGTTGTGACTTGTCTGCCAGGTGAAGGGGATCCTCTGGCCTCACACTGTTTTTTCAGCTGACCACAGCTGCAGGGCAATTACGGACCCTGTCTATTCATTTGAAGGGATTGCTGCTTTGAATCTTTCCTCTGTCTGTCTCGGCGACCTACCTCCCCTCCCTCCGTGCCTCCCCCTCCCCCCTCCCACGTTCATTGCTGTCTAGCCCCGTCTGAGCTCGGTTGACACTGTGGCTGTGGGTACGTGTGGAGCTGAGGAGACTTCCCTGCTGGAGTAAAAGTGTGAACCACATAGAAAAAGAGAAGGGGAATAGAGGGTGTAATCGAAATCCTCTGGATGATCAAACTGGAGCGATCTCCGGGAATCTGAGAGAGAGAGAGGCACAAACAGAAAACCAAAGGACTTTTGCAGCTGGAAGAGCAGCAGGTATGA
Organism: Menidia beryllina; assembly: GCA_013363375.1. Lineage (NCBI taxonomy): Eukaryota > Metazoa > Chordata > Actinopteri > Atheriniformes > Atherinopsidae > Menidia > Menidia beryllina. The sequence goes on along the minus strand of JABUIW010000162.1, from coordinate 4,843,812 downwards.
AAAGCCACACTGTGAGTGTGTCTGTGGCTCTGCTGGCCCTCTGCTGCCTGCTGATCCCCAAAGGAGGCTGGAGTGCTGGGGGAATAAGGTCTCTCCAGCAGACTAAAGGACTGAAACAGGCAGAGGAGCAGCTGCAGGATGAGTCCCTGGATGACCCAGAAAATCTGCTAGAAGTTAACGGGGACCCCCACCCACTGGGACGCCACATCAAGGCCAAAAGAGACACAGAAGCGGCTGTGCAGACAAGTAAGTGGACAGAACTGAATGTTGTGGTTTTTATTAAAACCTGTAGAAATTTGACAGAAAATATACACTCAAAGTAATTGTGCTGCTTGGAGATAAAAAAAAACGCAGACACAGACATTCAGTCTGTGGGAGATCCAATATGTCAGTGGACGTCTAGGTCTTCACCTGTATCCTGACAGCAGTGAAAAAACAAATGCAGCAGTCTCGATATTAAGTGAAAAAAACCAATGGGGACATCTTACAGACACATTTTTATGAGACTCAGCTTTTATCCACAACCTCAGCTCCTGAACGTTTACACGCCTGATGCTGAATCTCGTGTGTTCATAGAATAGGAGGGATTTTCAGGAGCTATGTAGTTTTTTGGGGGAGTTTCCTTTCCTATGCTAAAAACAATGGACAAATAAAGTAAAGTTTATTTCTACTGACTCACTAATGGTGTTGAAGTCAGGGTGTTTATGGAGTGTCCTGACAGCTCTGTGTCATTGAAGCTGAGATAATGGAGCACTACTACTGGAAAAAGCGAGCAGTGTTTTCCATTAAAGTGCTTAAGGACTTAAGACAGCCTGAAAGGGAAATATTGCTGGAGCTCATGAAGCCACGGAAATTTATTTGGCAGCCTGGACTCTACGTGCCAGAATCCGGAATTTTAACCAGTTTCAATATGAAACTTCTCTCGTCAGATGGCTGTTTGGTGTCTGGATACCAGGTGCTATCCTGCACATTAGAGAAAACAAATGCCTTGGTAACATCGGAAGAGCATTGACATGTAATTCAGGCAAATAATCTTTAGATTTTTTTTTACATACAAATTGTAAAATTAATCCCCTCCTTCCCTTGTCCCCCTCCAGGCATTCTGGGCCGAGTTAGGAGAGCTCCAGATGAAGGCAAAAAGAAGAAAAAGGACAAAAAGAAAAACAAAGAGCCAAAGGACCCAAACGCCACCAAAAAGCCTAAAAGTGACAAGAAGGGAAAGAAGAAGGACAGGCAGACCACAACCACAACTCTCCCACCAACCACAACAGGTGAGAACAGGACACAGAGGCCACGTTTGTACTTGAAACTTTTCAACTAGAATGAGTGTTGCTGACCAGCTTTCTGTCTAATGTGTTCAGCAATCCCAACTGAACCCCCCACAGAACCTCAGCCATACACAGACTACGCTGATCCTGGTGAGTAAAATATTTTTTTTTGCTTTATTTAGGACAGTAAACAAACTGTTTCACTGTGCACTAGAAAACAGTGGAACAAACCTCAGCTCTATTTGTCTGATCAGTATCAAATTCACTGCATATTGTTTTTTCTTCCAGAGAAAAATTAACATTAAGATTTATTCTAAGACCACAAAAATTGAGCAGCTGATTAAGAAATAGTGGCTCCACCCTGCAGCGTGTAATCTTAGAGAAGAAAAGATCATGTCTGAGAGGATAATGTGCCTCTTTTAATATGAATAGGAACATGATTTATTACCTTCAGTGCATGCTGTACCAAAGTAAACATGAAAAACTAAAGGAATCTGTGACAGGTAGTCACAGATTAGTTAAAAAAACTTACAGAACGCAACTGTTCTAACTGTTTTTCTGTTAGACGATGCTTACTGGCAGCCTGATGATGACTACTGGGGTCCTGATCCTGGTCCTGATCCCACCCAGAGGCCCCAGCCTCCTGTCCAGGTCACAGATCCTCCCTATGATTACTTGGGGCCAGCCGCTCCCGTGACCGACACGTACGATAACTACTGGGACCAACAAGAGATAGCGCCGTCTACTTCAGCACCGGACATCTACGACGACTTCTGGAAAGAAGACGAGAAAGAACCGTATGCTGCTGTGACGGACAACTACGACGGCTACTGGACAGAGCTGGAGGCGACCCCCGCAGGCCCTGGTGTTGCAGGACCAGATGACAGGGACTACTGGGATGCCACGAGTATGTTTGAACTTTCTGTCTCTTTTGAATTTGCAGGGGGTTGAAAATGTAAGGAATTATTCAGAAATGTTTTTTTTTTATCTTTGTCCGTCATAGCTGAAACCATTCACAGCGCAGTCCACAAATGTGGGTTAAAGCTTCATTGCGCAAGGAAAAAAACATATAGTACCATTCTGTAAACACTTATCTTCTTTGGGCAAAACCGCATTTATAATGAACTTAAGAGGTGTTTAAGAACTGTCATAAAATAGTCAAATTTACACATAGAATCAGTACATTCTGCTTTTCATTTAGACTGTGCACAGTACACCAACATGCATCTGTGTTGTTTCCATTAGAACAATCAAACCCTTAAAAGCATCAATTTGTTGTGAACACACTGAAATATTTTTTTCTAACAGCTGTTTTCTCAAGCTGTTGGAAAATACTAACACATTTAAGCATAGATCAATCAGCAATATCCAAATCCCTCATCGGTACTAGATAGATAGAAAATGTATTATATGTATTATATATTATAGGGAAATTGTCCCTATAATAGCTACAATAAGGTGTTTCCAGGAACAAATCTGCAAACTGCAAACTGCAGCGATTGCTTGAATTGACTCCCTGTCAGGTTTACGGCAACAGTTTCAGATGCTTGAATCACCACTGCCGGAGACAGTCGCAGAAAAAAATGGACATGTTTGTTTTCGCAAACATGTCAAATCCGCACAACTAAAGGAGCCTTTTAGTAAAATACTTCTTTAGGATCTCATTTGCAAACGTGGTGCTGAGACCCTTGATGACTGTTCTTCATCTCTGTCAGCTGACAGCATTTTGGATGAAAGACTGCAACTTTTCCTGTCCTGTGACATTTTGACACTCCTCTGGACAGAACTAACATGCCGTAATGACTGTTTCGTTATTCTGCTCTATATCTCTGCTCTGTTCCACTACTTCATTCGTGCAGGCCTTTTTTCACCCTTCTTCCTTTATTTTGTTCAAGTTCGAATAACATTTCTGTTTGGAATTTTGAACTTCTCACTGTGCTCTGTTGTTTCCTCCTGCAGTCGAGAAGTCAGACAATCAGTCTCCCGACAGTAAAGAGGTCAGCCCCGAAATCGTAGTGGAAACTCTACCAGGTGCCAGCAGTTTTTTCTAAACGTGGTAGAAATTACACTTGCATGCATGCAAAATTCCTGTCAGGGACTTGATTGGGAAGACATTTCTAGTAAAAGTCGAGACGCATATGAAATATCCATTCTGTCTGTGCTCTGCATGAGTAATGAATGCATCACACTGCGAATGGCTTTATGGAGAGTTTTAAACAGACCTGCCCTACTTTTTAGGCTAGAGAGGGTGGGTTTGCTTGCTTCCTCTTAGTCAACAAAACTTTCTATGGTTATGTTATGGAGTAAAAAAGAAGCCCTGTCATCAAATCCAGACTTGGTTATTATCCTTGTAAATACAAATTAAATGTTTAACAGCTAAGTCAGACGGCAGGCATCACAGACACAGAGCCATTCTTGTGGCTGCACAAATCAAGGCGGGGCAAACCTGTAAAAGTGAAGATTAAACTACTCTATCTAATAAAATCTAACTTTATATGTAGCCGTGCCTTTCTGGGGAGGAAAATAGTGTCTCATCTTGTGTTTGCCTGCTGTTTTCTTTTTGTTACTTAGAAGAAGCCACAACTGTTGCTCCCTTTGACAGCAACTGGTATGATGATTATGACGAAAATGGAATGAGTAAGTGCACACTCACTGATGGGTCCAACCCAAATTTGATCTGTTTGGTCCATCAGTTTAAGCACCTCCCTTTAACATCGATAGCCCATCGCTTACACAAAATTCAGATCAATAACTCCCTAGATTAATACATAATCCTTAATTACTTTATGACTTTATGAAATACAGTGTTGAGGCATATGAATGTGAATATACGTTTTCTGATTTTCTTTATTTGTTCCAGGGAGAAAAGAGGATGAGACTGATGAAAAATGGATAGAGAAAGAAATAGAAAGAGCCAAGAAAGTTCGAGAAAGGGAAGAAAGAGGTAAAAGGACCCAGATGTGGACTTTTCTTTTCTCACATATCTTTCTGCAAACTTTTGTCAAACTGTATGTAGCTGCCAAAGCTACGAAAAGGGCCGGTGACCTGAGAGCAGAGGCACTAACAGAGTCCAGCACAGCCCTCTAAAACGCTCAGTCACATTTCTTAGATAAGAGAATACAGATGTTATTTATCAAACATGCAGAACTGTGGCTCTGGCTTTGACTCGCATGAAAGGGACTAAAGTTTATCCCTTCAAAACAAAATGGAGATTAGGCATGTTGTAAGTTCACAAACCTCATGAGAGCTAGAAATAATCAAAGAGATTGCCTGAGACCGAGCATGGGAGTGCATGGGAGTGATGTATTGTGCAAGTCAAATTGAAATTCTGAACGCTCATCTCACTCCGTCTCTTTTGCCACGTGTTGGCTTGTGAATGAGGAGAAAACCATGGAGTGAGTGATTAATGGCCCTGTCAGGAAAAAAGTCAAAGGGGACTTCCTGCTTGCAGAAATTTGGGTTTAAAATTAGGATTTTTTTTCTTTTCTTTTACTGAATTTGAAGCATAATGGCTATTGTATAGTCCACATTCAATTTTCTGTATTACTGATGTACAAAATTGGACATAAGCTTTTATGTGTGTTATTGGATGCACGTGCCCACTTGTGCACACATGTGCTGTTGGATTTTGCGCTTCTGGTAGTCGCCAAGTCAGCAATAAACTGCAAGCAGTGCGGTGTGCCTCACAGTTCAGGGGAGCAGAAATCTAACTGAGGATGTGGGACTGATAGACTTCTTCATTTCTCAGGAATCAAGACGATCTGAAATCCAACAAAGCAAACTTGTAGCGCCAGTAAAAAGTTCGGTCACACTTTTCCATACATTCTCCATGAATGAATGTGTTCAGGGTTGTGGGAAACAGATCACAACATCTGTTTTCTTTTTTTCCCCCCACTGAACTCCAGCCCACCACATCCTCCTGGGGATACATAGCAAGTAAAATTTACAAAGACAATTAAAAAAAACTCTTTACAAAGACTGTTTCTCTGCCCAGAACAGAGACATTTTGTTTAAATGAGGCGGAGTCATTTATTTCACATTAATGATGTTTTATGGATCCCAATTCTCACAGAAAGGACACAGAGGCTGAAAGAGGCCGAGGAGCGTGCCAGGAACAGACCACGTGTCTTCAAAGAGCCAAAGAGTGAGTCAGTATCTGTTCAGATTTGGAAAAATATACAGAAACATTGTTGAGATATTAATCTATGTGTCATGGTCTGTGCTTGCATGTGGCAGAGTGTCCTCCTCTGGGCATGGAGTCCCATAAGGTTGAGTCTGACCAGCTGACTGCCTCTTCTATGTCTCAGTACAGCTTTGCCCCACAGAGGGCGCGACTCAACATGCAGGTACTCAACAATCAAGGCACGACACTTTAAAACAGCGGCCAAGTCATTAAATCAGCCGATAGACGTTTGAAATGCTCAAAGAGCCGAAGTGTTCAGCAGCCTGTGTCATGGTCTCTGTGGTTCCCAGGGCTCCGACGATGAGGAGAACATGAGAGGGGGAGCCTGGTGCGCAAATGCAGAGGACAGCATCCACTGGTTTGAGATAGATGCTCGCAGAGAGACGGAGTTCACAGGGGTCATAACTCAAGGACGAGACTCTTTGAATGAGTAAGGAACAGTCACACACAGACATGAATGCGCTGCCATCTCCACTGCTCCACTCAACCCCATGCCCTCACGTCGTTTCGTTTCAGGAGTGACTATGTGACGTCCTACTTCCTTGCATTTAGCAACGACTCCAGGGAATGGACCACCATTCACGATGGGTATGCTGACTGGGTGAGTTCACCTAAAATGGTGGCTTTTTCTTAAGTACCCTGCACGTTTCCCACCCATTTGCCTAATTCCTTTTCCGCTCCCGTCCAGCTGTTTTTTGGAAACAGTGATAAGGACACTCCTGTGATGAACCAGCTTGCAGAGCCTGTGCTGGCCCGTTACATCCGAATCATCCCTCAGAGCTGGAATGGCTCTCTGTGCATGAGGCTGGAGGTCCTGGGGTGTCCCCTACCCGGTGAGCCTCTTGACCCTAATTTCCAATAAATCACACAATGAGAGAGACACTCTAAATCCCTCCTTCTACCCAGATCCAAGTGACGGCCTGTACAGACAAAATGAAGTGACTCCTGTGGATTACCTAAAGTTCAAACACCACAGCTACTCAGAGATGGTTGCGGTGCGTATTCCTGAACATTCCGGCCATGTTTGTCTCTTCTAAAATAATGAAGGAACTGAGTGCGTTCTTCTTAAGTCAGTTACTAAGAGGACAACATGCATAACACTAACTGGCAGCCACATACTATCTAATGTGATTATATAACGTGCTTTGAACTCCTTTGTTCAGCTTATGAAGTCAGTGAATGAGGAGTGTCCAAACATCACCAGTATCTACAGCCTGGGCCGCAGCACCAAGGGACTGGAAATCATGGCCATGGTCATCTCTGGCAACCCCACAGAGCACGAGATAGGTGGGAACACAACTCCAAAACATACACTCCACCAGATCTCATTATGCATTATCCAAAAGCAGACGTGCTTCTAAGGTGAAGGCCAAAACAGTTATTGTTCTTCAAATGTCCGCCAGGAAATCCTAATAAACACCAGGTGGCTGACAGATAATCATACCCCCTCTCCCCGGTTGTCTCCTCAGGTGAGCCAGAGTTTCGCTTCACGGCAGGTCTCCATGGGAATGAGGCAGTGGGCAGGGAGATGATCCTGCTCCTCATGCAGTACCTCTGTAAGGAGTATAAAGACCGAAACCCCAGGGCCCGGCGTCTGGTGGAGGGGGTGCGCATCCACCTGGTGCCCTCACTAAACCCTGATGGTCATGAGAGAGCTTTTGAAGTGGTGAGTCGAGAAAAAAATACCAGGATCCCCATCGTCTGTCATGGAAAAGAAAGCAAAGAAACCAAAGGAAATGCCAATCAATCACATTTAGATTGGTGTGTTGTTTGACCCACCCCCATGCAGGGGTCTGAGCTCAGCAGCTGGACTACCGGACACTTCACTGAGGATGGTTTGGACATCTTCCAGAATTTCCCTGACCTGAACAGCATCTTGTGGGAAGCTGAGGATAAGGGCTTGGTGCCCAAACTCACCCCCAACCATCATGTGCCCATACCAGAGGACATGGCGTCCAACAGCTCGGTAAATAGACGAGGCTTGTTTATCTTGACAGTAAATATTCAGGGTATAAAATTTCTTTTAAAGGGTTGCTGTCACCAGTTGACCAAAACAATCCCATTTTCTCCAAATTACATCCTCTCCTCCTATCAAGTGTTTTTAAGAAACAGAGTAGTTTAACATGTTACTGCGTAAACACGCCTGTTGTGTAAGAACTGATAACAGAGGGCTTGTGTTTTTGTTGCTTTTTTATCTCTCTGTTTCTGCTCCAGATCGCTCTGGAAACCAGAGCCATAATGTCCTGGATGAAAAACCATCCATTTGTCTTGGGTGCTAACTTCCAAGGCGGGGAGTCAATTGTGGCCTATCCTTATGACAGCTTACGCCTGAGCAGGCCTGCGGAGAGCCAACCCCCCCACAGCCGCAGGAAGAGACAGTAGGGCTTCACCGGCGCATGGCCTCTTTATTTGCTCTGGAGTAAAGCTGTCTGTGTTAAAAGCTCTACTAAAATGTGTCCGCACAGGTATGAGGATGAAGGTTACGACGTGACGGAGTGGGGTCGGGGCTACCACGAAGAGCCGGAGGAGGACTGGAGGAGTCGGGGGTACGCCCAACCCGAGGAGGAGTGGCGAGGCCACGGCTACGACCAGGGTTACGACAACGGCTACGACCCGGGCTACAACCAGGGCTACGGCCACCGGGAGGAGGAGGAGGAGGACAGGGGAAGGAGCGCCGGCCACCACTACGCCGAGCCCGAGGACGAGCCCCGCCTGACCCCGGACGAGTCCCTCTTCAGGTGGCTGGCCGTGTCCTACGCGTCCACGCACCTCACCATGACGCACAACTTCCACGGGTCCTGCCACGGGAGCACACCCCCCGGCGCCGTCGGGATAGTCAACCGGGCCAAGTGGAAGCCCATCTCTGGCAGTACGCGGCCTTCCTCCTCTACGCGCGCTGCCGGCGCCCCCTGGTGGGCGGTGCGTGCACTGCGGGCACTGAGGGGGACGTGTCTCTGATCTCCTCAGGCATGAACGACTTCAGCTACCTGCACACCAACTGCCTGGAGCTGTCCGTGTTCTTGGGCTGTGACAAGTTCCCCCATCGGAGCGAGCTGGCGCACGAGTGGGAGAAAAACAGAGAGGCGATGCTCACCTTCATGGAGCAGGTCTGTGACACGTTCTGTGTGCCAGTAAGCCAGGAACCAGGAGCTGAGAATACTGTCTAAACATAACAACAATTCAGCTGAACTTAATAGATTTGCTCTCCCTAAAGGATATATCCCTCCTTTCCTTCCCCAAAGTAGCTTAAAGTGATCTATTTTTATTATAATATTATAAGCAAACCATTTACCAACCTCTGAACGACAGCAAGATTAACAGACCTATGGATAAGTCTGTAATTCTTTCCAAACATGAGTGAAAAATGCATTTAATTTAGGAATGAGATTACCTACAGACTACTACCTTGCAGCAGTAACATGGGAACAGGTTTCCATCCATGCATGGATGCAGTGTCCATGGCTGACCCTGCACAGGTCACCAGTCCATCACAGGGTCACACATAGCCAAATGAAAAACACACACACTCCCTTCTACTACAGGGGCAGTTTAGGGTATTCAATTAATCCAACTCGCATGTTTTTGGACGATGGGAGAAAGCCAGAGTGTGACAGGTGTCTTCCTGTTCTCCAGGTGCACCGTGGCATCAGAGGCATTGTGAAAGATCAGCAGGGCAATGCCATCGCCAATGCCACCATATCCGTAGAGGGGATAAACCACGACGTCACCACAGGTCTGCGCACTGCTCTACACTGGTACCCTTTTGGGAACAAAAAGATTGAATCGTCCGTTATGTACTTTTCCTCGTTTGTCACCGTAGCACCAACAGGGGACTACTGGCGGCTCTTGAACCCGGGGGAATATCGAGTAACAGCTCGAGCTGAAGGCTTCTCCCCTGTGACTAAACTCTGTGTGGTGGGTTATGAGTCAGGTGCCACCGCTTGCAGCTTCAACTTAGCCAAGTCCAACTGGGACCGCATTAAACAGGTAATACTGCCCTCCCACCTCCCCACCCACCCTCAAACAGGACTAAGTTCAGTTCTCTAACCTGTCCGTATTGGTTCCTTTGCAGATCATGGCCCTTCACGGCAACAAGCCCATTCGACTCACCTACGGCAACAACAGAGTGCAAAACCAAGCCACTAACGGCCAAAGACGTGTTCTTTACGACAAAGACGGAAACTCCTCAACACCCCCCGTCAGCTCGCAGTATTTGAGGAGGCAAAGGCTCGCTCGTATTCGACGCCTAAAACGGTTGAGATTAATGAGGTTAAGATCAATGATGACAACAACTACATCACCGCCGACAACAACCACAATTCCCACAACACCAGAGACCACCACATCCTGGTACGACTCCTGGCTTATAGGGGAGGGACAATCCTCAACACCCGGTGGGTTCACAGACTCCATCCAGGATTATAACTATGAGTACAAAATCGATGACTATTAACCGAGCCCACATGGCTTGTTTACTAAACACCTGCCCTCTCCTTACTGTGGTTGTCATCGCCAAGTTGTACTCTGAGCTGGTCAAGGAGTCAAACTGAGAATCCAGACTTTGACAACAGCAGTGAGAATATACAGAATTTTAACTGAGATAAAATAGTGTATCTGTTGCTTCCCACTTCCTAAAAATGCAGTTTTACAGAAATAGATTTGATTAAATGTTTGAATTTCTGTTCACGGTGCAACCTCTGTCCAATGTAATCTTTTTTGTTAAAGCCACTCGTTTCATGAAAAGCTGTTTATTGTGGAAGCACATAACAAAAAAAAGTGAAAAAAAAGCAGGCAGATGGTGTTCACCCCTAGCAGAAATGTTTCAACGTACAAGCAGTAGCTGCATGTGTAAAGCTGGCCACAGCCGGGAACAGAGCCAGTGGATGGACTGTTTCTTTAAGCACAGAATTGGCTGCAAATAAAGTCTAGTTTATACACAAAAAGCTTTGCTCTTTACTGGTGCTTTTTTCTCCCTCTTGCTGACACCAAACACATCGTTAGCGTCGGTCTCTATGATACTCCACCGCGTGTAACAGGAAATGTTGGGTCATAATTCTTGTACTGGAGTTGATCTGAATAGTCTGTGGTCAGAATCGTCCAGATGTTAGTGACTGACGTTCATCTCGCTTTCCTCGTCCTCCTGAGCTGTGAAGGCCGAGAAGCTGACAGGCTCACACTGAAGAGTGCGCAGATTGACCAGGCATGCCGTTTGGGTGCTGCAGAATTCTGGAATAGTGACCAAAAGGACTTGCTGACCATCGGGACCTGGCAGGAGAAGAAAAAGAAATGTTCTGACACCATCACAGTGACATCTGGCAGGACCCAACGTGCACATCCAGAAAATCTCCCACTGACCTTCAATGAGCTTAGATCCAAAGGCTGGTGCATTACCACTGAAGTAAACATGGGGGCACTCTTCCAAAATGAAAGGGTCTTTTTGGTAAAATGGGTAGCAGCCTGAAATAAACAGCACGGTTTATTAAAGTTGGCAGCCTAATGTTTATCCACAAGCAGAGGTGAGTTACTTTATGTAACTAACCGAGAGTATCGGGCGCTGTGGGGGCCAGGTGTCTGAGACGCAGCGTTTCCTCCAGTATTTCTAGGTGACTGTCCATGCTGCTGTACCTCTGGATGTCACAGACATTCTGCCCCGATGTGCCCAAAAACCTGTCAGGCAGCAGAGGATATTTGCGATTGGAAACAGCTGCATGAACACGTTAAACGAAAAGCGAGGTTTAATGCCGACCTCACTCCGTCGATGCTGGCCTCATACGGGTTGGACGCCAGCTGTAGTGTGGGGTACACGGAGGACAAAGGGAACATACATCGGTGGAGAGGCTGCTGTGGAAGGGTGTAGTTGGTGGGGTCGTACTGTCCTGGCATTACGTCCACTGGGAGAGAGGCCTTGTAATCAGCAGGAGGAATGAACATCCAGCATTAGATAAACTGTCAGACAATCTGATCACAATAAGTAAACTGAAAAATCTTACTGTTAGTCATCATAACGTTGATAATAGTGTGAGGAAATCTACATGCAAATGTTTACTGAAGCCTCTATTACAAAGTTGCAAATTTAATATAATTAAAAATTTCCATTGATAATACAAGGCTCGCTTGTGTATGGAGGAGAGTGCAGACTCACCACCAACTGAAGCAGCAGCTCATCCAGCAAACGGATGGCTTCCACACTTCCAGCCTGAGTCTTCTTGGTGAGATACTTGGCCTGAAAAAAATCAACAGAAAGGGTAGATTGCACGTCTGTTTTCAAGGGTAAGGGTAATTCATCAGATAAAAACTACGAGTAAGGGACTTCTGGTCCACTTAGATAAGAGATTTTGCCACCTTTGTTGAGGCGTCCTTGTCCTGAGTGTTTTGGCTCAGAAGGTTTCCAGCCAGCAATACCCTCGAAATGGCTGCTGCTCCACTTTGCTCACCCATGTCCCCAAGCTGACCAGTTACCATGTCGACCAGCAGCTGTAGCCCCAGCATGCTGTCGGCATGACTGCTGCCAAGACCAAGTCCCGAAGCCAGGAGCACAAATCTGAAAGAAAACTGACTAATCAAGTAGTTGAACACCACATGTGGCTGGGATTTATGCAGCTTATGAGTGACTTTACCTGTCAGAGCTAAGTGCAGGTCGCTCTCTCTGCAAAGGGAGATCTGCAGTGCAAAAGTCTTCAACTGTGAACTTCCCATCATTCTTCTCAGCTCCATAAATTGCAATAACACTACCTAAGAAAGTAAATTGGAAATGTCTTCACATTCAAGACTCGTTTTCATAATCAATGAGGTACCAGGGAATAATCCTGACCTGTGACACATTTGTTTCTATCAATTTTGCCCTCCAGTTTGATCCGCTGGAGTTCATCCTCCAGAATCAGCTCATCTGCTTCGCTGATGTATTTGGCTCGGGGAGGCTGGGGCAGGAGGTTGTGCTGAAGACAGTGCAAAGCAGAGGATTATTTACAATGTAAACATGACAGCCGCTAATTTAATTTGGTTTGATATTTCGGGGCCCAGTGTGAACTCAAACCTCTTCACTAATCTCTTTCAAAATAGATGGCTGCAATTCCATGCGCTTGAACAAAGTCCCGACTATGCAACACTGCTCCCCTGGTTCTAGATCGCACAACTTCTTGATAATCACATCTGATCCTGGTGCAAAAGAACAAACGTCAGACAACTCACATCATTTAAAAATAGAGGCATCAGTGTCTACGGCTATCTCGAACTCACCCCACTTCTTCTGGGCCCGCTCTGATAAAGTGGGCCTCATCTGCATGAGTCGTGCAGCGTAAATGTGAGCATATTGGCGATTGAAGCTCCGTTCTCCAACGCTGTAGCGCTCGGACCAGGGACTGTAGGCCTGAGACATCCGCTCAAACACCGGCCCCTGGTCCTCCGAGTCTGGGCGGCAGAGCAGAGACGCGCCCTCTTTCTGGGCACTTACTTCAGAGAACATCACTGTCTTTAAGAAAAACACAAGAAAAGTAACCACTTAAAACGTATATTTTTAACCGTAATGCTCCTTTAAAACATTAGCTTAACCAAAAGAAAATCAACATACTTAGCCCTACTGTCAGTTGTCTGAGCACTTCTAACATCTGTAAACTACTATAATAAAGATACTGGAAAATACGTAAAGACAGTACCTTCGGTGTTGATTGGGTTTATGCTTGATCCGTATTAAAATTAGCTACTACGCTGAATCATTAAACATAAACAGTGCTCTCATGTGTGAGCAAAGGAGAGCAACAATTCGCGCGAAAGACCCCGCTAACGTCACTGTTTAAGTGAATGCGTATTCTCGCGAGACACTACACCGTGAGTAAAAGCCGCTTTCTATGAAATCACTGTGTCAAACAATCAACAAACATTGTCTAGTTTGATCAAAGAGGTGGAAGAAAAAAAGAACTTGCGCATAAAATGTTTAAAATCCAAAATCCCAAGCAGGGCTATTTGCTTGTTTGTAAAATAACGTCGCACAGACAAGACGTCATTCATGTAAATACATATGTCGCACAGAATCGAGGTCACAATAGCGTCGCGGCAGCACGTAGGGTCGCCATTTTTGCAGCTCTTTGTGCGCCACTGTCTGCTAACATTTTGCTGTTATTAACGAACACATTGCCGACTCGCGATTCTCTTATTTGAAAAAAATGCATGGAAGCAGAGGCCCTCAACATAACCATGGCCCCAACCGTCAGGGAGACTACTTCAAAAACGAAGGAACCAACAGCAATGGGCAGCAGCCGGAGTCCAGCGAACAGACCAACCCCAATGCGGCCTTAACACTGGACCTGCAGAGCTTTAGGAAGCCCGGAGAAAAAACATTTACCCAGCGGAGCAGGCTTTTCGTTGGAAACCTACCGACCGGAGTGACTGAGGATGAGCTTGAGAAGCTATTCGCCAAGTATGGTAAAGCAAGCGAGATATTTATCAACAAGGATAGAGGTTTTGGATTCATCCGTCTGGAGACGAGAATCATTGCAGAGATTGCCAGAGCCGAGCTGGATGATTTTATTTTTAAAGGCAGGCCCGTTCGGGTCAGGTTTGCAACACATGGGGCTGCTTTAAGTGTGAAGAATTTGCCAGAGTTCGTGTCTAACGAGCTCTTGGAAGAGGCTTTCGCTGTCTTCGGCCAGATAGAAAGAGCAGTGGTGATCGTGGATGACCGGGGCAGGCCGACGGGCAAGGGAATCGTGGAGTTCACGTCAAAGCCGGCTGCAAGAAAGGCTTTGGATAAGTGCAGTGAAGGTGCCTATCTTCTCACAGCTTTTCCCCGGCCCATTACAGTGGAACCCATGGAGCAGTTTGATGAAGAGGAGGGACTGTCAGAAAAGTTAATCAACAAAAACCAGCAGTATCATAAAGAGCGAGAGCAGCCTCCACGATTTGCCCAGCCTGGATCCTTTGAGTATGAATACGCCATGCGCTGGAAAGCCCTGATGGAGATGGAGAAGCAGCAGTACGATATGGTCGACCGCAACATGAAAGAGGCCCAGGAGAAGCTGGAGGCCGAGATGGAGGCAGCGAGACACGAGCATCAGGTGATGCTGATGAGACAAGACCTGCTCAGGCGTCAGGAGGAGCTGCGGAGGATGGAGGAGCTCCACAGTCAAGAGGTGCAGAAGAGGAAGCAGGCTGAGCTGCGGCAGGAGGAAGAACGCAGGAGGAGAGAGGAGGAGTTGAGGTTGCGCAACGAGGAAATGATGAAGAGGCAGCAGGAGGGCTTCAGGGGCAATTTCCCTGAAAACAGAGAGCAAGATATGAGGATGCACATGGCTGGCCATGGGATGGCCATGAACAGAAATTCTCTGGGTGGTGCTTCGGGTCCCGCCGGCACGGCTGCCATGGCTGCAGAGAGCTCTCCAATGATGACGGGGCCTGGAAACAACAACATGCCCGGAGGAGGCCAGGGTGGCTTCCCCAGAGGCCTCCCCGGGCCCGGAGACTATAACAAACAGCGACGGTTTTGAATCATGAACCTATTTTTCCTGCTTTTCATACTCACTGTAATTGTAAGTTTATGGTAGTGGGTGTTACTTTTGAACTTTGAAAATTGCATGTTTTTTTGTTTTTTTTTGTTTGTAACTTTTTATTTTTACCATTGAGTTGTTTTAGTACTAATATGTCCAAACTTTCCAAATGAGCCATGCATTTTACATTATTTCTCACATCAATGTGCTGTTTTTATAGGGATAGTAAATGTTTTTGTTCTGGATATGTTGTCTTTCCTGGAATAAACACATGGTTCCCTGCAATAATTGTTTCATTCAAAATAAACAATTTTTTTAATGCCATCAGAACAGGGCAAGTACAAACATTTCTCACCTTAGTAGGCAGTGAGGCATATGGACGCTGATTCCTCTGAATCAATGGCGTGCAGCATGTGGTTACTGCATTTTAGCAGCCTTATCTGAGCGCTTTCTGGCAGAAGAGAGTGCAAAAAGAATTGTTAAAAACAAGGAACACAAACTAACATCTGTGGTTTACTAAAATGTCAGCTAATTTCATAAATATAACATGTCAAGCAGCATTAGCTGTTTATCATCTTTGTGAGTTTTACTGTCTTAGGTTTTTTTAAACAGAAATGCAAGAAGTTGGCCAGTTAGAAAGTAAAGCAAATTCTGTAAAGAGGCTACTCTACATTTAACATAAAGGATAGGGCCAGTGACAAATGTAAGAATTTGTATTTCTTTTATTTTGCTTGTTGGCTCATTGGGTCTGAGGACTGACAAGTCAAGGCCATCCATGTTGTGCCTGGTCGCAACTTCACATAGAAGTACCATTTTAAAAAAAACCTTTGTGTAAAAGGAGTGGTTTGATGATGGAAAAAGCTGGGTGGCATCATCAGAATTTGATTTGTGGTGGAGGATCAGCAAAACGTTCACACAAGCAATTGAGGTTGACTAAGCCTCTTGCTACTTTATGACAAAACGTGTCAGAGATTAGTCCATCAAAACATACAGATGTTCCTGAATTTTTCAGTTCACATAAATTGAACCCGTTGGTACCCAGAAATATTGTCAAATCATCTTATTCCTGTCATGTAATAGGTTTATATGCTTTCAGAGAGTTCTTATCTGATAACAAGACCTCTGTGAGGAAAGTGTCATCCATTCTTATCAGGAGTCCAAGAAGTCAGGCTCATCATGCCAGTTTGCTCAATGGTCTAACAAGAGCTCTAAAAATACAAATTGATAAGGATTTGATAATGAAGACGGGAAGTTATCAACATGTGAGATCTGCAAGATGGTTAAGATGACATTTTCCTGAACGCCGCGGCATTCTGTGTGAGATGTATTTTCTATTAAGCCACAAATCCAAAGATTCCAGTTCTGTGGAATATCATAAATGCATCACTGAAATATTCTGTGGTCAGAAGCTAATCATATAAATAAACACAGGATGTCTGCAACTAAAGCTGGAATGGATGCAAACTTTTTCTTTTCACTTGCCGCAATTAATTTGCTCAAGTTAGAGTTCTTCTCTTTTTTCTTGGTACTTCTTTCGTCCTTTCTGCTATTTGACAATAGAATGCTGCTTAGTATCTGTGCAAATATCAGGAAGTATACTTTCCTATGTACATAAAATATGAAGAAAAGAATAAAAAACAACAGCGACCTTGTTTAAAAAAAGAAAACAGTAAAAAATTGTCATTTTGGTTGGATTGACCTGGTATCAGTGCAGTACTTTAAATTAAATGTGTATGACAGTAAATTAATTACACTTTTTTAGACATTAAGTTTTAACTGCTTTGTTTATTTCATTAAACCGGAAAAAAAGATTGAAACATTCCAAAACTATTCAATGTTTTCAATTCTGTTATCTATACTCACAACAGCCATGTACAAGAAAAACAACAGGGGAGTGGTCATGCAAAAAGATTTCATATTTAATTTCCTAGTAGAGTTAAATAATCACATGTTGATATATTTAACAATTATACCATGTGGATGTGGTTCCTTCTTGATCATGAAAATAATACAATTCAGTCAAACAAATCCTAATTAAAAACAACATAAGTGACCCCACTTTTGACTGACTGCATTATTAAATGAAAAGACAACAATGTACATTTTTAGTAGCACCTAATCACAATTAAAGGGAGTTGAGAGACTCACAAATATGTAAAAGCCAAAGTTACAACAATTCAGATCTGGTTGGTGTATGATCTTTAAAGGGACTTCTAAAGTCTGCTCTTCTCCTTTACAACATGGGCCTTTACAGTCCAACTTCATCAGTAATCTATTGCATTAGTGTCATTTAGTGATCTGCTGTATATTGCTCTCTTTTGTATCTTTTTTTTCTCATCTTACGGAAATTGGATGAAATGAGCATCTTAGAACGGTGAAAACAAATTGCAGTATCACGAATAAAGGGTTAAATTATTCTTCCCACTTATTGTTCACATTAATGTCATTCTTCCTTTCTAAATGATGCTTTACCCTCTTATTGATTTTTTCCTCAAGCAGCAGGTGACGCCGTGGTTAGCTTTGCAGTGTCACAGCAATCAGGAGGTTAAAAGCTGACTTTCTTGTGATCAAAATGCTTTAATTATAAGCACGATGATTATCCAGTAATAATGATGCAAACCAGCCAATGTTTGTGCCGATGTTTTCTGATTAGACAAAGCCCTTTGAAGTGGGGAAAGTCAGAGTATACTCCTTCAGTTATGGAGAAAGAAAATGAATAAAACTGCAAGAATAAGCAAGTTTCGCAAAAATCAAAAGGAATACAATAAAAAATAATCAAAGTATAACTTTTCGATACAACAGTTTTGTTATTGTTATTTCCATTTAGGTCCTGCATAGTTACTGTGTGGACGATTATAAAATACTGAAAGACTCCACAAACTGATAAACATAAGATAAACTGAGTCACTCTGATAATTCCTTGTGATTTGAAATCTTTAAACTTATTCTGCCGCAGGGATTTCGTATATTTACCAAATTCCATATTTCTGTCTCCTGTCTGTACGTGCTAACCCCAACTTATCAATGCATGAAAGAACGTAACCATATCTGCCCCATTTCTTCTTGTCTTTTTCACCATCTGTGCTTATCATACGTTTCAGCGCGGAGGCACCTTCGCCCTGATTACTCAGCTAATCCTGTGGTATAACTGAGAAGCCTCAATTGTCAGCGTTATCTCAGAAATGACCTTGACATGTGATAACTGCATTAATTAATCCGAGCCTAAATGAAAGGGATGTGATCCTGGACATGATCTTTTATTGTTGTTTTGAAAAGCTTGCATGCTGCTGTCCAGTTGTAACTGAACTTTGATGACAGAAAAGGAGCATCTTTAGAGAGAAAACTGTCATTTTAAAGAAGCCTTTTGAGATTCAGGGATGCCGTTTACAATGTCACAGTCTGCACTTCAGGTATCAGATGAGTTACACACAACAGATTCCCTTAAAGAAGATGATGGTCTAAAGGTCATACTCAGACCCATTCAGGTCTATAGCACTGTGCCCTATAGCACTGTGCCCTTCAGCTCTACGTATAAACTACCCTAACAACAATAAAAAGATTTAATAAAAATCCATATTCTGCTGAGTCCAACAGGTGAAACAACAGTTTCATGTTCAGTTGCTATTGATAAAAGATGGTGGTCACTTACAGGTCAGGATTGGATGTGTCATAAGACAGTACAGCTGTTATTTTGGATTCTCCCGTATATTTTCCCGGAGCTGCTTTGAATCACTATGGCACCGATATCATGATCGCTTGGCTGTTAATGATCAAACAGAAAAATTGATCATCCACTGCGATCATTGGCTGGCTGTCGCATCACGCCAGATAAGACACCTGTGACATCACAGGAGTGATGACGTTGGACGGGTCTTGGTGTTTTTTTTCTTCCCAACCCTCCAGTTGTGAGAAAGACAGAAGGCAGGAGAAAGAGATCTACCACCGCAGAGTTGCTCTCTCCGTCTCTGCCTAATGCGTCCCTGTTTAGGACAAAAGTGATCGACATACACTCCAGCGTGCTAAAACTGTAGCTGAAACATAAGCAGGAATCATGGTCTATGCTGGACTCCTAATCACTCTTCTGGGTTGTTTGGTGAGTAAAACCTTCCTTTTAATTAAGATGTTGAACTTGGGAAATTATAAAAACGAATGTAATCTGCTATTCAACTGAAATAATCATGTATCGTTTCCATTCACAAATGAACCCTTTGGATTTTACCCCCAAAAGTTCCAAAGAGTTTATACCAGGTCAACATTTGTGAATAACTTTATGAATTACATGGTGTTGATTTCAAACGCTATACGCAGTAAACATTATTTTGATTAAAACTTCTGGTAATGAACAAAAGCAAAGATCAAAATATAAACCATTTTTCTTTTAAAAACTGTTTCCAAAGTTGAGAAAGCTAAGTTTATGGTGGTAAATTCCACCTAATAAGTCACAAGGAGTAACTCCTTACTGAAAACATCGTCTGCAGTGTTGTTACTCACCAGTATCAATAGAGTGGCCGAGTCCAGAGTATGATTTTAGGCCTTATGGAAAGATTGAAAGTGAGAAATGGGGGACGGAGCCGAGAAACTTCTTTAAAAGTGTTTGTTTTTTCGTCAGTAACGCAATTCTCGGTTCACAATTTGAAACCAAAACGTTCCAAATTCAAACCTTACTCGGGTAAAACATGTTCTGTTCTGGCAAAGTGCACTTACGGTGAAAATGTTGCATATTAAAATGGCCTGTTTTTTTTTTTAAGTTGGCCTGTTTTACACATTTTAAAATGACTACTGATACATTTACTTACATCTGAAGCCGGGTATCACTTTTGTCTATGAATTCTCTTCATCATGACATCTTTTTTGTCCAAAATCTAGCCACTGATTTGGAATGTACGGATGAGGAAATAAAATTAAAATCAAAATAAACATACCGATGGCATGGGAAGTCTGGAAATTTCAATTTCTAACTATTCAGACGCAACTTCTAAAATTGTATTTATTGGTATTCAATGTTTAAATGACTTATTATTTTATGTGGCCACAGATTTCTCATGTAATAAGTCTTATCGAACGGCCAGCATTTTATGATAAGTGACAAGAGGCATTAATCAGCTGAGACTTTTGAATATGATACCTCACAAATGTCCCTCTGACATCTATTGGTTATTATGAACTGAATTACTAATAGTGGAAAATTGATTCAAACCCTTAAAAACATTCCAGAGAATACCGCGGCTCTTGTTTTGTTGTCCTCTTTGATAGTTCTGTCATTCATACAGATGTTGTCAGAGGCCCAACACCAGCCTGGATACTGTGCTTTCTACGAGGAGTGTGGCCTAAATCCATCTTTAGAAGATACTCTCATTCCTCCCAATGTACCCTGCCTGAATTATGGCCCGGCCCGACGGGTCAGCGGAGCACACTACAGGAAGCTCAAAGAGGTTTGTTGATTGTTTGAGCTGAACTGAAAAGAGTTTTGAATAAAAGATAGAATAGTTAGTCAGTTGTACACTTTTTTTTAAAAGCGTGTGTTTTATTTCTTTATCTAAGCAAATGACAAAAAAGAAGTTTCTTTTATGAAAAAAATGAGCATGTGTTGAAGTTTGTCATGTAAAAATAAATCTCGCTCTGGGTGCAGGTGTGTCCCGTTCTGGATCAGGGGGAGGGCAACACGTATGCCTGCTGCTCCAACAAACAGCTCACATCTTTGGAGCGGAGTCTGAGCCTGTCCAAAACCGTGCTGATCCGCTGCCCATCCTGCGCTGATAACTTTGCCCACATGCACTGCATCACCACGTGCAGCCCCAACCAGACGCAGGTGGTAAATGTCACAAAAGTCATGAACGTCACCCACGAGAACAAGACGCAAGAAGCCGTGGTGGGCTATCAGGCCTACATCAGCACCGCCTTCACTGATACCGCCTTCCAGTCGTGTAAAAACGTCCGGATCCCAGCCACAGGGGGCTTTGCTGTTGCTACCATGTGCGGGCGCTATGGGGCCAAACTGTGCACGCCACAGCGCTGGTACGATTTCCAGGGAGACTCCAGTAATGGCCTCGCACCACTTGACATAGACTTCCGACTGATAAAGGACGGGGACACAGCGGGACTGCCAGAAGGTGTGGTTCCTTACAATGGACGTGCCCTGAGGTGTAACGAGACCACGCCGTCAGGGGGGCAGATCTGCTCCTGCCTGGACTGCCAGGACTCATGCCCAAGGCTGCCACCTCCCCCGTCGCCCCCTCTGCCTTTCAGAATTTTGGGAATAGACGGGTTCCTTGTGATTTCTATCATCTTACTCTGCCTCCTGATATTAAGCTTCCTTCTGTACCTCAGTGTCTCTTATTTCATCAAACATAAAAAAGCAGCAGAGAAGACTTGGAGGAGGACCAATAGCACCATATTTCAGAACAGCAATAATGTCAGGCTCATTCATCCGGCAGAGGTCACATGTGCTGAAAGGACCAGTATGGCTGCTCAAGCTTTCCTGAGCTCACAGTTTCAGAAATGGGGAACCATGATAGCAACTTATCCTCTCTGGGTAAGCAAGTTAATAACTTCTTTGCCTTTAGAAATAATAACAATTTGTTAAAAGTTTCCAGCCACATGAAGAAGATGTTTTCTAACCGTGAATATTCTGTCTTCCATTAAGGTGCTCCTGATCTCAGCTGTAGTGGTTGCTGTTTTCTCCGCTGGCCTCAAGGACATTGAACTCACCACTGATCCAGTCGAGCTGTGGTCTGCTCCCAAAAGCCGGGCCCGCCAGGAAAAAGATTACCATGACCAACACTTTACCCCGTTCTTCAGGACGAACCAGTTGATCTTGACAGCTCCGGGCAGAAAAGGACACTTGTATGATTCATTGCTGTTTGGACAACAGAATTTCAGTGGGATTTTATCCAAAGAGCTCATCATTGAGCTGCTGGAGCTCCAGGACAAAATCCAGGTTTGTCAAAATCAACCGGCACTGATTAAATAACTAAAGAAGGTCGTCTGGTCTCAGTGTTTAATGCCATTTTTCTTTCTAGAAAATTGAGTTCTGGTCAAAGGAGCTCAACCGTACAGCCAGTCTGAAGGACGTGTGTTATGCGCCTCTGAACCCATCGAACCCCTCACTGACAGACTGTGCAGTAAATAGTTTGCCACAGTACTTCCAGAATAGTCTGGCCAACATTAATGCTAAAGTGAACATGACTGAGCTAGGAGAGACCAAAGAGGTAGACTGGAGAGACCACGTAATCTACTGCCTCAAGTAAGCACTCATTAAAAGCACAAAGATTGATTTGCAGTGATTTATGAATCTAAAGTCAATGACATAAACCTACCATCCCTTCAAGCTCCCCACTGTCCTTCAAAGACATCACTGATTTAGGATTGAGCTGCATGGCTGATTATGGAGCTCCAGTGTTCCCGTTTCTCGCTGTGGGCGGCTATACGAGTGAGTGGCTTTTAGCACCATAGGCTTTTACACATAAATAAGCTTTAGTCTAAATCACCTGAACAATGCGCTTCTTGCTTTTCCTAGATGACGACTACACCAACTCGGAGGCTCTCATCATGACCTTCTCACTCAACAACTATTTACGCGGAAACCTCAAGTTCAATGTAGCTTTGCAGTGGGAGAAAGAGTTTCTTAAGATAGTCCAGGACTACCAGAGGAACCCATCAGCTAACTTCACCTTTGCATACATGGCAGAGGTACAGTAATCAACGGGATCTTAGAGAGGGTGTTGTCCATGTTTCTCAATGCTGCCAAAAGATTGAGGGAATATTAAAGTGAAGGGATAATTTACAGGAATACCTTGGTGGTCGAGGATTTTAAGAAACATCAATCTGCATACAAGGCAGTGTCCTTGATCTTAGCCCAATATCTCCTCTATTCTCCCCTCCTTGTTCCGAATGTCTCATATCAGACAAAACCATTACTGGTAATCAGTAGTGAATCCTTTAAAGCCTGATCCAAGAGAACATTTAGAGAAATTTAAAACTTTTTCTTTGGCTTTTAATAAAATTTAAAAAAGAAATAAATAGAAAACAGAAACACTTTTTTAATATTCATAATTTATTACTGTGAGGTAAGTCATAAAGGATTGTTGTTAAGTCTTCTGGCTGCTGTTATCAGGTATATCTGATGGTGTAAAACAGGGTTTTGATTACAGTTTTTACCATTAAATGATGCAAAAGATCTCAGATGCAAATGTTTTGATCAAATATGGTACATATCGCATAATAGTGTTGTGCTGATGTTGCTGCTTCGGGGAGAGTTGGATTGCATCCTCTATTTGGCCCTCAAACCTTAACTTCTCCCTGGTCTCGTCTTGTCCACAGAGATCTCTGGAGGATGAAATTAATCGAACAACAGCAGAAGACATCCCCATCTTCATGATCAGCTATGCAGTGATCTTCGTTTACATCGCCGTGGCTCTGGGGGAGTACTCCTCATTGAAACGTATACTGGTGAGGCCACGGAGTATCACACATCTTTTATTGTCACTTAGAGTTTGTTGATCTACCATTTTAATTAAGTCAAGTGCATTACCGTCCACTTTTGCACACCTATTTGTGACCTCTAGTGATTATTTTCAACCCCCCCTCTGGGGGAACTATTCTTTGTCATCCACAGAATTTCAGCAATTAAACAAAACAAAAACAGGTGTCTGCAGAACATATGGCATTTCTCTAGGCCTCAGCAGCACATTGTGTTTAGCACTGTTTAGCTTTGCTAACTTGATTACAGGCTCTCTCTTTCTTGATTGGTTTGTCATGAAATGGAGGTTCTTAACGTGTGTCTTGAAAAGCAGAATTGCTGTAACGGTGCTTAACTGTACAGTATCCTATACAGATAAGCAGAGGCTTCCACATCTTGGTCATGTCAGATATACAGTGCTTATCTTTACAGTAGAAAAAGCACTGCGCTTTTATTGACCATAAACTTATACAACGACTTATACAAAAACTGATTCCGCATTCTTATCTTGCTGTTTGTTCTGCAGGTCGACTCCAAGTTCTTGGTGGGCCTTGGTGGGATCCTTGTGGTTGGCTGTTCTGTTCTGGCCTCCATGGGTTTCTACTCGTGGATCGGTATCCCGTCGTCGCTGGTCATCCTGCAGGTTGTGCCCTTCCTGGTGCTTGCAGTTGGAGCTGACAACATCTTCATCTTCGTTCTGGAGTACCAGGTGGGTAAATCAGTGGGCATCACAAAGGCACGGTGTTGCTGATGGTCTAGGAATCTTCCTCATAAGTAATTCCTTCACAACAGAGGGACGTACGAAAGCTTGGAGAGACCAGAGAGCAGCATATTGGCCGTGTACTTGGACAGGTCGCTCCCAGTATGCTCTTGTGCAGTCTCTCTGAGTCCGTCTGTTTCTTTCTGGGTAATATTTCTTTTAAAAGCTCTCTATAACATTAAAAAACTGACAAGAAATCTGAAACAGTGTCCTAATATAAGACCCCGTGTGTGTTTTCTTCCCCAGGGGCTTTGTCCACCATGCCAGCAGTGAAGTCCTTTGCACTGTATGCTGCTTTGGCAGTGCTTATGGACTTTGTCCTCCAGATGACAGCCTTTGTGGCGCTTCTATCCCTGGATGCTAAGCGTCAGGACAGCAATCGTTGTGAACTTCTCTGTTGTGTTACCGTGTCAGCGGAGCGTCCCAAAAAGCCAAATGAGGGCTTTCTGCTGCCATTCATGAGGAAATACTACGCCCCCGTCCTGCTCAATAACTGCGTCAGGATCGTAGTGGTAAATCTGCTTACTAACTAACAAAATAACATGGGTATAAATCAGGTTAACTTGTTGTACAACTTTATTCTCTGGTGCATGTGAAAAATACAGAAAATATATTACAGCAAACAGCAGGTCCCGCTCTCTTAGAAAAACCCTGTATGTTTTTGCTGGATATTCAGGTAAAGACTCACACACCTGCTTTTTCTTCAGATGCTGGTTTTCCTTTTCACGTTCTGTGCCTCCATATACCTCATGCTGAATGTGAAAGTGGGTCTAGATCAAGAGCTGGCTATGCCACAGGTCAGAAATACTGAATATTTCGACGTACTTGACAGTCCAATATCTATTTAACCTTACAAAGATCTTTATTTATTTATTTTTACAGGGTTCTTATATGCTGGACTACTTCAAATACCTCTATAAATACTTTGAGGTTGGTGTTCCTGTATATTTTGTTACCAAGAGGGGCTACAATTTCTCCGCTGTCGATGGCATGAACGGGGTCTGCTCCAGTGTGGGCTGTGATCAGTTCTCAATGACCCAGAAGATCCAGTATGCCACCGACTACCCTGATCTGTGAGTGAGAGGGTTATCATTACGATCATTTGTTTTTCAAACCATGGGAGTGCAAATCTCCAACTGCACTTGTATTAATCTCTTCCTTGGCTTAGTGAAGACACTTTTTCCTCCTGTGGCCTTCACATTATCAAAATGTATCACATCCTTGAACATACTGATATCGTAGCTGCAACCTAACGCACAAGCTAATCAGAGTAGTTAATGATTAACTAAGTTTTGTGGATGCCAGAGAGCAGATACATTGTCTGTTCAACTTTGTGTTCCAAGAAAAGTGAAAAGCTATAAAATACACAAAATGCAGTGACTGGGTGTGTTTTTACTTCTTAAAACACACAACCTGCAGATACCCTCTCTGCCATTTTGAAGACATTTGAATTGACAGTGCTTTCAATAATAAATCTGAAAACCTTCAGTAACAAAAAAGATGTAATGACTGATTAATCTGACTTACATCTCATCAGTTAGATAAAATAGTCCACAGCACAGTTTGTTTTTCATGTAGCAAATTCTTGCTGTCATAATAATTTCTTTCCTTCATCAAAATGGAAAACCAAAGAGACAGAAATTGTATAAAATAGATTAAAGGAGTTGTTTTTTAAAATAGTTTAAAAATTTGGAATATACATATATGTAAATATGTGTATGTATAGCAGTCATTAGCACAGCACAACACCGGAACTACACACACACATCATTTCTCAGCTGTTCCAGAAGATGTAAATAATGACCTTCTGAGGAAGTTATACTACCAAAAGTGTGGGTGCATTATGAACATAGAGCAATTCAATAACCAGGAATCATCTTAAAATATAGATATTTGGTCTGTCTACAGGATTTGGGGATAGATTGACTCCTGCTTTTATGTCGCAGCTCCTACTCTAACCCATGTTTTTCTCTGTAGATCATATTTGGCTATTCCTGCTAACTCATGGGTGGATGATTTCATTGACTGGTTGAACCCTGGATCCAAATGCTGTCGCCTTTATACCCTCGGCCCAAATGCTGGAAAATTCTGCCCTGCAAACATATGTAAGAATCACTACTCAGTCATCAGCAAAACAAACCACAGTCGTAGTTTTCATAATCATAACATGATCAACGCCCTCTCTGCCTGCACGCTCCATCAGCTTCTTTACTGTGCGGACGCAAGTGTCTGAATAGTTTTCCAAACGGTGTCACCCGACCCACCGTGCAAGAGTTCTACCGCTTCCTCCCTGAGTTCCTGGGGAACAGGCCAGACCTTCAGTGCTCCAAAGGGTGAATATTTCTTGTATCCATCCATTCATTCATTCATTGTTCATACGGTCACAGTTGGGCCGGATCTTTTCCCAGCTAGTGTTAGAATTAGTATGACAAAAATAACACAGCATGCGAACAGCAGTCTCACAGCTTATGGCTCTTTTAACAGAGGTCTGGGAGCATACGATACAGCAGTGGTCAGAGATGACAGAGGAGAGATAATAGGTAAGTCCCTTTATATTATTTCAAAGCCGTCATAGAGGCTCCGTTCATACACTGTTGACAGTAGCTTAACTTCTTTCTATTATCCTTGTAGCTTCTCGGTTCATGGCTTACCATGTGCCTCTGACCAACTCTCAGGAGTTCACGGCTGCCCTAAAAAAGTCCAGAGAGCTGGCGGATGAGATCACAAAATCTATGAGGGCAGTTCCAGGCACCTCAGCTGACTTTGAAGTATTTCCATACACGTATGTAGTTTCTCCGATGTCTTTAATATCATTTTCACTCCTGGAAAATAAATCACCTTTTGCTTTGCGAAATGGGCGGTTTTCGTTAAATGTCAATCTCCTCTTCTTTTTTGCAGTGTAACAAATGTGTTTTATGAGCAGTACTTGACCATAGTGCAGGAGGGCCTCTTCAACATCTCTCTGTGTCTGCTGCCGACCTTTGTGGTGTGCTGCCTGCTTCTGGGTTTGGATCTATGCTCCGGCCTGCTGAATTTGCTGACCATAATCATGATCGTGGTGGACACAGTGGGTGTCATGACATTATGGAGCATAGATTACAATGCAGTGGCCCTGATCAACCTGGTCACGGTAAGGAGATTTACAGAACATTCTGTGAGGGAAAGCCTGTTTTTAGTTTGTTGAGTGTCTGAGCAATAATAAAGAGTACTTTTTTATCCATGGTTTCATCATGAGCGGCGAAATTTGACTAAAAGCAAACTGTGGTTTTAGGAGGGGGGTGGTGTCTTTAGCCTTTGGTTTTTAAATTAAGCAGTAAAAGATTTAGAAAGGTTGTTTAGAATTGCAATTCAGAATTGCAAGATGTGTTTTAGCCTCACAATTATTATGTGATATGCTTATGTGCTTATGATATTATATGGTATTCTAGTGAAAATTGAAATATTTCCATTAGATAGCATTGATAAATCCATTATGCTATCTCTTAAGAAGTCAAATGAATATTTAAATAAACTGTACATGCATTTTCTATATTCATGAATTTACGTTATTGATTTTTGCAGGCGGTGGGCATCTCTGTGGAGTTCGTGTCCCATATGACAAGATCTTTTGCGCTCAGTACTAAGCTCACTCGAGTGGAAAGGGCCATGGAGGCAACGGCCAACATGGGCAGTGCTGTAAGTAACCTATGACCTAATATGAGGGTGTCTATCCTACAGCAGAATTCAGCGCTATAAAGATAACATCCCAAAGCTACAGCGTTCAGCACATTTGTTTGTCTTGTTTGTTTCATCCTGCAGGTGTTCGCTGGAGTTGCTATGACCAATCTGCCGGGCATCCTTGTGCTGGCGTTTGCCAAAGCGCAGCTCATCCAGATTTTCTTCTTCCGCTTAAATCTTGTCATTACACTGCTGGGGATGGCTCATGGACTCGTATTCCTCCCTGTGCTGCTCAGTTACTTTGGTAGGTAGATAGTTTTCCGTGCAACAGAGCGACATTATTGAAACTAAGAGTGACCACTAAAAAAACATGTTTCTGTCTTTCAGGTCCTGGTGTTAACAAAGCCGTCCTGCTGCAGATACAACTAGCAAACCAAACCGTTGAGAACAACCTCGGGAACAAAATGATGGTAGTGTATGAAAACCTGAGCTTTGACGACAGTGTAAAAAAGCATGACCCGGAATCAAAGGCTCCTACTGATGGCAGTGCACCATCACAATCTATTGAAAAGGAGAGAGCGGACCGTTTTTGAGCACAAAAACTGTTTTCAAGCTAATTAAATATATCTGTACCACACGGAGTGGGGTAGATATGGAGAGAGGCACATAGTAAACATGGATCATGTGTTTGTCTTTATGTGAAAATCTATATACCTCCATAAGAAGAGGACCTGCTGGACAGACAATAACACATATTTGTGCAATATTTTGGGGGAGTTATGCATCTGGGAGCTGATGCAATCACATTAATTTTGTATGGTAAAAGAATTCTCTTTTTGTACTGGATCTAATTACTTTCTATGTGTAATTTGAAGGAGGCAAAGTTCAGAAGTCCACACACTCCAGCATTCCATGATGTAGTTCCTTTAGTTTTGTTGTAAAATGTAAAACTGTTATGTTTATTAAACAAGTATATATAATATATAAATTTTATGCAAATAAAATGCAACAAATGTTTATTTGGTTGAAAAATGAACTAATAACCAAAGGCGTTACACTGGGAATTTCACATTTTTTCCAGTAATAGGATTTTAACATACAATCAAAGGAATGTTCTTCTAAACTGTGTTAAGTTCTTGAAGAGGTGACAAAAAGAAAGAAAATTGAATGCCATGAAAAGTTTGTCATGTCTTTGGTGTTCACTTAGTGCTTGAATTAAAGATGTTATGTGGATGCATAACTTTCTTTGCAAGAAAAACATTTAGTCACAATCAAATTACATGTAATTTGATATATATAAGCACTTTTTTATGAATATTGCTGCAAATTGCCCCAAGTAAATACAAATTTCAGACAAGGTACAATTGTACAGCAATGTCAAGAGCGCACTTAAAGCAAGAACTTTGCTTAGCCTTTCACAAGTGTGTAGCCAAACCTAGAGTTCAGGAGTGTGTGTGGGTAACTCCTGGATGTGTTATTAATTGCAAATTTCAGCATATACAGTGGTCTGCAAAAGTTTGGGCAACCTTGTTAATTTCAATGATTTTCCTTCATAAATCATTGGTTCTTTGGATAAAAAAAATCAGTTAAATATATGATATAGGAGACAAACACAGTGATATTTGAGAAGTGAAACGAAGTTTATACCATTTACAGGAAGTGTGCAATAATTGTTTTAACAAAATTAGACATGTGCATAAATTGGGGCACCGTTGTCATTTTACTGATTTCAAAATCTTTAGAACCAATTATTGGAACTCAAATTTGGTTTGGGAAGTTCAGTGACCCTTGGCCTACATACACAAGGCAAACCCAATTATGAGAGAGTATTTAAGGGGGGGGAATTGTAAGTTTCCCTCCTCTGTGAACCTTCTCTGAAGAGTAGCGACATGGGAGTCTCAAAAGAACTGTCACATGACCTGAAAACAAAGATTGTTCACCATCATGAATTAGGGGAGGGATACCGAAAGCTGTCTAAGAGATATCAGTTGTCTGTTTCGACAGTTAGGAACATAGTCAGGAAATGGAAGACCACAGGCACAGTTCAAGTTAAGGCTCAAAGTGGCAGACCAAGGAAAATTACGGATAAAGAGAAGCGAAGAATGGTTAGAACAGTCAAAGTCAACCCACAGGCCAGCACCAAAGACATACAGCATGATCCTGCTGCAGATGGAGTCATTGTGCACTGTACAACTATTGCGCGCACTTTACACAAGGAGATGCTGTACGCAAGAGTGATGGGGAGGAAGCCTTTTCTCCGCCCACATCACAAACAAAGCCGCTTGACGTATGCTAAAGCACATTTGGACAAGTTGGAATAAGGTGCTGTGGACTGATGAAACTAAAATTGAGTTATTTGGACATAACAAGGGGCGTCATGCATGGAGGAAAAACAACACAGCATCCCTAGAAAAACACCTGCTGCCTACAGTAAAATTTGGTGGTGGTTCCATCCTGCTGTGGGCCTGTGTGGCCAGTGCAGGGACTGGGAATCTTGTTAAAGTTGAGGGATGCATGGATTCCACCAAATATCAGCAGATTCTGGAGACCAATGTTCAGGAATCAGTGACAAGGCTGAAGCTGCGCCGGGGCTGGATCTTTCAACAGGACACTGACCCTAAACACTGCTCAAAATCTACTAAGGCATTCATGCAGAGGAACAAGTACAACGTTCTGGAATGGCCATCTCAGTCCCCAGACCTGAATATTATTGAAAATCTGTGGTTGACTTAAAGAGAGCTGTCCATGCTCTGAAACCATCAAACCTGAATGAATTAGAGGTGTTTTGTAAAGAGGAATGGTCAAAAATACTTCCAACCAGAATCCAGACTCTCATAGGAAGCTATAGGAAGCGTTTAGATGCTGTTATTTCTGCAAAAGGGGGATCTACTAAATATTGAGATTTTTTTTTTTTTGTGGTGCCCAAATTTATGCACATGCCTAATTTTGTTTAAACCATTATTGCACACTTCCTGTAGATGGTATAAACTTCGTTTCACTTCTCAAATATCACTGTGTTTTTCTCCTATTTTATATATTTAACTGTTTTTTTTAATCCTAAGAACCAACGATTTATGAAGGAAAATCATGGAAATTAACAAGGTTGCCCAAACTTTTGCAGACCACTGTAAATGAAATATCAATTAAACTACAAGATCAACACGGAAACTGACTATTTCATCAATTATCGAGGAGATGGAAAGGCAAATCAAGAGGCAGGTAACAAACTTAAAATGTTTTCGGTATTTCAAATTTTGTTTTATTAACAATGCATCCCTTTGATAGGATTGTATGTTTCTTTGGGTCATCATTGGCCCCAAAAACATACTGTACACATTATACAAGGGAAACCACGATTCAGGCAAAAAGGAAAAAAAAGAAAAAAATTTAAATTATAATACAGTCTTGAGGAAAAAATATAAATAACTTTTTTCTTCTCTGGTTGAGCTCACTATGGTACAGACATATAATAAATAGATCGAGCCTGACATCACTCAGCTGATCTATGAATCATCTCTCTATGAGTCCATTTGTGTAGCAGCATTGTAGCAAAAAACAAGTCAATGGAAACAGAACCCTGTTTCCCTGGAAACCTTTGACATATCCTTTAGTCCTTACACTGCACCGCACCACTCCTCCTCACCATATGACAGACAGTGATATTGCATTGTGGGAAAAGATCCTTGGGCAATTATATTCCTACAATGAATGGCAGCATTAAATGGAAACCTATCCGTTAAAAAGGTTTTACAAGCAAGAAATACCTTAAAGTGACCTTACAACTTTGCCATGCTTGTTGAACATGCAGTGGAGGTGAAGCGCAGAGGTAAGAAGGCATTGTGATGAGTAGCTGCTGGCTTTAAGCAGGTACTGGAAACATCTATGAGCAGTTTGGTTCTTGGTCTGTAATTAGCAGTTCTACAGATAAACTTACACCATTAAGCATCTTTCAATAGACTGAGCCACCCACTGTGAGGCCTCGGAAGAATGCAACGGCTGAAGAAAAAACGTTAAAGGTCCTAAGCAAGTAAAGGGTGGGATAAACTAGCACTGAATTACATGCTATTCTCCTGTACTGAGTAAAGGTGGTAGAGATAATAATGCATTAGAAAATACAATACAAGAGATGTTTGATTGTCTGAGATAGAAGAAATAGAAGGATAATGGGCTGCCTGTGCTGACGAGAGGGGACAGGTTGTAGGAGGTGGTGAGGCAATAGAAGGAAAAAGCACATTTCTGCTTGGGGCAGATCACAAGACAGAGTGGGACATGAAATCAGGAGGGCTCCAATTAAGCTTTTAAAAACAGCAGGATCCCTCTTTAGTGTTTTGAAGAAAAGAATGCAAGGTCCGAGGAATTCCTGGTTGCACACGAAAACATGCCTGATCCTTTACAGAAAAAGACATTCTCTGTAAAAATAAGAACATGATCGATTTTTTTTCTTTTAAAAAGAAACGTGAGAATAGTCTCATCTTAACGCATTGTGTTGAACTATCAAGTGCTGCTGAAGACTTTCAACAATATTTGGCAAAACTGCTACCCCATTTTCATTTTAAAAATGATCTGAGACAGCATTAGCTGTGCTGTTAGATTTGTTTGCTGATTTTGATGTCTCCTGTTTCCAGCTCTGATTTGCCAGAAAGGAGTTGAGTGATGAGCGTGTCCTCTTTTTCTTTGACAGGAATAATCTGTTTTTAGCAACAGAAACCTGCCAAACAGTTACCATCCTTAGAGCCTTAACTTATATTTTGTCAGTCTTGCTTTCTATCTGTGTTCGTTAAGAATCAGAACTGCAGGTGAGCACAGAACACTAGGGAGGCAGAAGGAAGGTAATCAAGATTCTGCTGGAGGGTTAATGTCCTCTTCTCCAGGTTTTGGTAGCTTTGTCAGTATTGCCTCTGCTTCCTCATACATCTGAGAGAGGAAGAAATGATGATTAGACATGGAGGACAGCCAAAACAAAGAAGCAGTAACCTTATGGAAACAGAGAGAGTGGTCAGTCTGATCTCTTACTGGCATAAATTGCACGTCCTGGAAGAGTTCTTGTATGAAACGTCTTGAAGTCAAGCGAAACATACAATGAGCCAAGAGATGAGAAACCTCAGAGTACAAACAGATGTCATCAAACGCATATGGAAACTTTTCCTTTATCCTGAGGAGAAAGCAGAAATGAAAACTATGATGACTATTCTGAAATGATTGAACCACTGATAGATGCAGTAGTGGTTTTTAATCAGAGTTTGCCATTTTCCCCATCTATTTAAAAACACTCAAGAAGCCCAATAGGTGTACATTAGCTGAGTGTAAAGATCCCACCCAGCCATCCCCGGGACTCAGAGGAGCCCCTTTAACATTCTGTTACCAGGCTCAAAAGGGCTCAGTCTAAGCTCCTGTGTACATATTCTACACGGCTGCTTTGAGGAAACCAAAACAGAATTTGAGGCAGGTGTTGCCCTATTTTTTACTCCAAATGGTGCATATATACATATATATATGTGAAAAAAAAGTAGACTAACGTGAGTAATCCTGTTTCGTGGCCTTTGGTTCCAACAGAGGAGCTGAGGTTGATGATGAGGCGGAGCACCTCCTTCCGCAGTAAGACTCGAGAAGCAGGGGCGTCCTCTGATATTGCCTTACCACCTGCAGGACAAAAAGAATCAAATATTTATCACTGAACGGTAAGAAAAATGAAGAAAAAACACAAGCAGTGAATTGTGGAAATTTTTGTTGTTTGCTCAGCTGCTTTCTCTTTCAAAGACTGGTATAAAATTCGAAATGTACCAATGACAATGTCAGCAGGTGTTGGTGTGCTGGACATGGAGCCCTGTGACACAGCTGCATCGCTGCAGCCCGACACCCCGGAGAACTTAGACTGCGGCATCACCTCCAGACGATGACCACTCTGCCCCCCCCATGACTGGAAATCGACATAATCTGGAGATGAAAAACATAAAGCAAAGTTCTTATACAGTGATCCCTCGCCACTTCGCGGTTCACTTATCGCGGATTCGCTATTTCGCGGATTTTCATAATGCATTTTTTTTTTTTTTTTGGTGCATTGTGCTCTGCATTCTGATTCGCTAAAAACTCACTCCCGCTTCTTGTATCAAAACATGCTACGAATTGTGCTATCATTTTGTCGTCTCGTGCAGTTATGTGTACGTACATAAAACAGCTTAGCAAATTTACATTAAGTTGGCCAAATTATCTTGTAATTTCGAACATCTCCTAAACCCATAATGTCGACAAAACGGCCTGGACCGACACTACACGTGAGTCACTGTATTTGTATACATGTAATAGTTGCTAATTGTAAAAAAAAAAAAGTTTTCTATTTCGCGGATTTCACTTATCGCGGGTCATTTTCGGAACGTAACCCCCGCGATAAACGAGGGATTACTGTATTTAGATTTTTCCCTTTAACATGTCCATGTAAGCTTAATGTGTGTGTTAAGCACTTCACCTGTGCGAGGGTGTGTGCTGTTAATCTGTGGCTGGGTGGGGTATCCCAGGACGATGGCTCCGACACAGTAGAGGCAGTTTTCTTCAGTGTGTTCTTGTAGTCCCGTCTCCTCAGAGCCAACCACGTGGTTCGGGACTTCACCTCGGCACACGATCAGCTCAGAGATACTGAACTGCTGCTTGAGTAACGGGATAGCAGGCCGATCCCCTGGAAAGTAATAATCAACAGTCATTTCATCCATACTGTTCCTCTCATCCTTTTGTGAAAGAACGATCCTATAATTAGATTGGATTTAGATCTGTTACCATCTCCATCGCCAAAAAGGAAACGTTTCCGCTCCTCTGAAGGTGGGCTGATTCGCTGCTGAAAGTAAGCCGAGTCTCTAATGTGGAACATATCATTGATGTTCATTGGCAGAGCAAGCCCAATGTAGTCGTCATTACACCCAAAGGTGGCGCTGGAGACCATTGAGCGCACTGAAGAGCAGCGTTGCAGGGTGCTTTGGTTGATGGGGCTGAGGAGTTCCTCCTTATCCAGGGAGGCAAAGCTCAGAGCTTTCAGAAACCTGGGCATGGCAAAAGGAGAGGTGCGTGAGAGGATCCGAGGGGAGAGGCTGGGACAGAAGAGGAACACGGGAAGTAAGTGAAAAAATGTTGAATAAAAGCAGAGAGATGTGGACTTGTCAAAGGACACACTGGCGAAGGAGAGCAGAACATAGCTGTACACAGACAATTGCCGATAGCAGATATTTAAAATAAAACTATAAAAAAAGAAGAGCCAAAAGCAATATTTTTTGACTTTCTCCCGTTCCCAAAACACTCTTTGGAGTGTCTTTTAAATAATGGGCATGAAAGCACAACCTAAATATCCATGTTCAGCGCCTGTCTCATGCACTGGCCTGCTTTCCTCACCTTAGGGCACTTTCACACACCATGGCACCGTTTCTCCACCTGCGTGCTGTTCACACTTCCTGACATGTTAACACGGACCAGCTAGGAAACGACCCACCCACTCAGGGTTTGCTCAAACTACGGATCAAAGCGGTAGCACAACGACTGGAGGCATGGAGCTGTGACTAGTCTAGAAAAAGCAGCAACAATCAAAAGCTAGAAGGTGCATTTCTACTGAGGAGGACACTGGGTAGGTCCGGTCCACCCACCGCGGTACAAGTGTTCTGGACAGCCTGCGGTATGGACTTATGACGGAGGGTTCTGGACAGGTACGCCTCCTATGTGATATCCTGATGGACACAGCAGAAGTGGCACAAAGACACTCTCATACCTCTCATTACCAAGGCAGACAGAAACCTAACCCGTATTTAGGCACATGGCAGCTTAGAGCTTTTCTAACACAAATGTCCTGCATCCTTTTAAGCCGGGTGACCACAAATGTTTCTAATTACAGGATGAAAGTGTTGTTTCAGTCACAGCCGCAGCCGGAGGGGCCCTGCAGTGCGAGCTGACCCACCTGCGAGGAGTCAGCCTGGAGTCCAGGCTGCCGGTCTTCATGGTGATGGTGTCGGTGAACAGCACATCTTTGGCGGGTGAAGCCAGCGCCTCGCTGTGAGACAGCGACGGGTGGATCCTCTGCTGCTGCAGCCTCTTCAGCGTGGCGTAGCCCAGCGCGTCTCTGGGGCTGGTGTACATGAAGCTGCAGTCGGCCAGGCTTTTGATGGTGCCCACTGAGGGAGACTTGAGGGACTGGGCTCTGCGGGGGAGAGTGTGTGAGGAGCCTGGCGGCACCAGGGAGACATTGGGGGACTTTGACGTGGACATGTGGTTGGTCTGGGCCTGGGGGGTTGGGGAAGAAAGTGTTTTGACGGTCTTGGCAGACACAACCGTGTTGAGGCTCACGCAGTCAGAGGAGTCTGGCTCAGGCTCCGGGTGCTCAGGGTTCCCCACCGTCTCCCGGGAGGGGCTGGAGCTCATGGAGCTGATGCCGCTGGTTGTGGTGTCCGTGTTAAAGCTCTGGCTGCGGCTTTTGAATTGAGTACCTCCACCCCCTCCTCCGCCCACTCCCACATTGCCGGCGCTAGAGGAGGAGCCTCCATCTCCGGCTAGGCGCTCTCTGCTGCTCTGTTCCTTGTCCCGGCCGTGGTGCTCCACAGCCCCAGGTACACCGAGACCACTGAGTCCGAGGCCTGAGCCCCCCCCTCTCACCAGCCTGCCATCCACAAGCTGCTCCTCTGAGCCCCCCCCTGGTCCCCACAAAGGATGTCTCCAGGCTAACTGTTGGACTCTTTGGCATTCCCCTGCCATTGAACACAGTGAAGACTTCTCCCTGGTTGTGGGTGTAGACAGAGGGCTCCGTCACCGTCCTATTGCGCCTCATGCTACCGGGCATGAACTCATTGGGGGTGCGAGAGCCCGCAGGAGTCTTAGGGTCACTGGTAGAGCGCAGCTTCTTGCTTGGAAGGGACAGCGAGTTGAGGAAGCGGGGGCGAACAAAGCGTGTGGAGGCCAGGATGGTGAAAGGGCTGCGATCTTTGACCGGTTTGGAGTGCAAGTAGAGCGAGGGCTCGTCTGACGTGTCCAGAGCATCACACTTGTCATCATCCAGGATGTACATGTCTAGAAGCACAAAGAGAAGGTTAACAGTAGCTGAGGACAGAAGCCTCCTGCACAGCCGCAGAAAAAAAACGGTATAAGACGCAGTACCGTCTTGTACACCACACAAACGTCCAGAACACAAACGGCAACGACACACCAACCATCATGTCTCACGTACTTGGTTGAGACTCGCTCTCGCTGTTGTGGCGCGAGCTGGTGGATTCAGAGTTCAGACTGAGTGTGCTTGGTACCGAAGAAAGCTCAGAGGTCAGCTGAGTGTCGACCTCGTCGGGAGTGACGGGCCACAGCGTCCTGCGACTGTGTCTGACGGCATCCCAACCAAACTGCTTCAGTACCTCACAACCCTGCTTGGTCTTGGAAATCACACCGAGCACATAAACACACGTCCTGCCAAAGGAAGGAGACAGTAAGGGTGCATCTGCTCATAGGAACAACTGTTCTTTGATCGTATGATGAAAACATGGACTGTTCATCATTCTAAATCCAAAATCCAATTTTTTTTAGAGGAACTGCGCAAAAAAATTCTATAACAAAAGAAAATAATTAAAAAGCAGTATAGCTTACCCTCGCACAGACAGCACCTCGCAGTGCTGAGCCAAAGCCAGGATGTCAGGAATGACATTTTCCTCCTGAAGGAGATTCAGACCCCAGTTTGAAGAGCCAATATTGCCCTAAAATAGAAAAAACCAATAATCATCAGCTCCGTCTATTTCTAAATGTTAAAGGTACAATAGAAGAGTGACTGCTGGGTCTCAAATGACTATTATCACCGACCAAAGCCCAGAGAGCAGCCTTCAGCTGTTTGATGCCCTCCCAGGTGTCCAGCATCGGGGAGCGGACCGTGTAGCTGAGGTCGGGAACCACGCTCTTTAGAAAAATGGAAAGCAGGAAGAGATCAGGAAGAAAGTTCACCAGAGAACCAATGCAGATAATGTAAGGCGTGTGAGAAGAGAGAAGTCTGAGGAGCTCCTCAGAAAAAGGACCAACAAAGGCCTGACCTGAGCCTCCAACAGATGACAACCCGTCTTATCGTGGACCAGCTGACCATACAAGTGCACAGGGAGATAGACATTTGGTCTTTGTAACCTAGAACACAATCAAAGAAATTAGACATTAACTTTTTTAATTAAAAGTAAGAAAAAAAACAGAGAAAATTATGGACTTAAGTTTCTCAGATAACGACCAATTCCACCACCTCACCTTTGGTTGCTGCGTCTGACATAGTTGTCCCCATCGACAGGTTTTCGGTAAGTTGTTAGTGCTTCATTAAGTTGCTCCTCTATCAGATCCACATATTTAAGATTGTATTCCTAAAACAGAGATTATATAAAAGGCTATTAAAAAAAGCTCAACTAAGTGGGAAAATGTATTTTGCTATGAGCTGCTGGTCTGTTTGTAATACCTTCTGCCATTTATCCAACTGTTTGCTAACATAACCCCTCTCATTGAGATAGGAGAAACCTTTAGGAATGGACAGGAACCTAGACGACACACCAGATTTAGCTGAGTCAGCAAAGTATGCAATGATGCCGGAATGAAACACCAAAGACTGACATGCAACACGTGCAAAAGCAGATCACGATAAGCCACTCCACTAAGATAAACACAGACCTTAGGAGCAGCAGGAGACCTTTGTCTCCCAGGTGGGATACAGCCGGTTTGAGCTGGATCAGAGCGTGAAGGTTGGCCTGTGAAACAGCAAAGTGTGTATATAACACAACCTAATCTGCAATGATTTTAGTATCCATTACAGGCAACATCTGTTTGTTTTTTTTCACTTGAGGAAGTGAAAATGAATTGTTTGCATTTAACATCAACTGTACTGTAACGACTGTGTGTTGCCAGTCACCTTGTCCTCACAGGCTTCGTCCAGGATGTCCAGAGCCTCCATGGACACCGCCTTACTGTGGTCATGAAGCTGTGTGACCAGAAGCTCCATGCCCCAGCTGCTGAAGAACTCCACACCGGCACGCAGAAGCACACGGAGGTGTTTGGTGGCGTAGAGCCTGCATACCTACTCAACAGACAACAAGTGAAGTGTGAGGTGTTTCCCGCAAGGCCCAGGTCATCACCCTGTGACTCAGACAGCGTCTCAGCCGGACGACTTTTTGTAAATGAGATTTCATAACCACTCTCTACTACTGCTCACTGCTACACTATACACGTGTTTCTAGGTTCAAGTTGCACATGCGTGAGGGTTATTGTGGCCGTCTTACATCAGTGGAAGCAGTCAGAACTTTTGACAGGATCACTCGGGCCAGACCATCTCTGCTGTAGTCTAATGTGGATACAGCCAGTTTGAGCACAGCATCCTGGTTCTTTACAGAGCACAAATTCAGCAGGCTGCAGAACAAAACAGATTTTGGTTGGACTTTGCCATTTTTTAAGCATGTTTCATCAGAAGGAGAAACACATCTGAAACTCTGCGAGACTGTGAAGGGCAGGGAAGCCGACAGATTTTGCTCACTCACCACTGAAACAAGCCACATTTCTCCAACATTTTGACTCCCTGTGGATGTGCGGACAGCGTCCCCAGAAAGAGGAAGTAGTGCTGGCTGAGTGTTGTCAGCAGGCCGTTACTCTGGAGACAGCGCTCAGGCTTCAGTCCTGATGATGAGGAAAGCCATGACACCATGTCCTTTACGAGGTCTTCCAGGTAACCTTGACCATCCTGGTGACAGCATGAGGAGAAACAGGTGAGGCAGGGACTCAAGACAAAGCACATGTATCTGTGTTTGATAAAACTAACCTCATCCGAGTCCATGAGAAACTCAACAAACTGGCATCCAACCACAGTGAGTTGTCTGGCCTTAAGGTGGTCCAAAGCCAGTCCAGCATATAGTTTACTACTAGGCTTGTAAAAGTACAGCAGCCTCCGAACAAACCTTACATATTGAGGGAAAACAACAAGGCTTTTAAATGGCATTTTCAAGGTTTCAAAATGTTTTGAAGTGGCTCAATAATGACTCTTACCTGTGCATCTGTTCATCTTTGTTGTTCCTGAGGTTTACATTTGGCCACTGAGAGAGAAAAACTACTTTTTAGACAAAAACTAAAAGAAAAGAAAAGCTTGTGTTGCTACATGAGAAAAGCCAGACCTTAAGGATGGTTGCAATAAGCAACCAGTTCCACTCCAAGTTCTGCTTGTGGTTGAGAATATGACTGTCTCTCAGGTTCATCATCAGTGCTTCTTCTGTGTCCTGAAAAGAAAACAACAACAATACGTTGTTCACAATGCCAAACCTTTTTGTTCTTAGTTTCTTAACTGCTTTCTACTGTGCAAATCAACACAAGTGTCCTGAAGCGGAAGCTAATCACATCTTTTCTCCAGCTTATGTAAAACACCTCACAACACTGAATTGTATTAATGAAGTAGTAAAATATTGTTGGTTGGACTGTAAATATTCCCCTTTCTGATATGGAATATTTCAAAACTTCTTTACACCGCTTTTCTGCTTATTTACCTTTATGACGTAGATGTCTCTTTGGACACGCGAGTGTGAATCTCTGCGGGTATGGGATGACACAGACTTGCGAATGATGTGGTCCAGGTACAGACTGTGCGGTTTCAAGCCTTTCTTTTTCTTCTCATGGAAACGCTTTAGATTATTAACCGCTGCACTTGCCCGGCTGGAGAGTACACAACACACACACACACAAGGAAAAAAAGAAGACTTAATGTGTTTGAAAGTCTTCACAACTCAAAGGGGCCTACTGACCCATTTCTTCTTTAAATATAGATTGTGATTCTGTGGAAAAATTACTTTCATGATATCACAACTTTTTCTACTGGTTCCCATTAGAACAAATCAATGTCTTATGTAATTTAATATGATGAATATGGTTACTTCACAGCAGAACCACTCATTAAGTCAGGGCTATCCCCTTTTGATGCATTTTTTACATTTTCAGCATGTCAATTTCACCATTTGACTCTTCTTTCTGCCCTTGTATATCTGGACCATATCAACCTTTGTTTAACATAACTCTTACTGCAAACTCAGTGTTTTGTGTCCAAATATGTTGGGACCCAATTCCGTCTGTTTGTAGTAATAATGATTTTCTTGTAAGGAAAAACAGACGCACGAGACAGATTGTACTTACAGTCGTTTCTCTTGGGGGATGTCAAATGAGGCGGCCATGTTGATGAGGGTGGGAAGGCAGTGCAGGTGGTGACTGTGGGAATGAGGAAGAATGGTGTTTGCCTAAAAGAGAAAATAGGCAGGTACAAAACAATAACAAAGAGACACTTAGTACGATTGTTACTTGGTAAGTTGGTTACAGTATACAAACTATTGCATACTGTGAGTGAGCACATATAAACAGAAAAATCAGAAACATAAATTTCCTGTGTGGTATGATGAATTTATTCCTTCTTATAGTACCATGTGTAAAAGGTCTCCCAAGAGTATGGTGGCTCTCACAGCAAGCTGGTCATCATTGCTGGTCACAACTTCCACAAGGCCCTAGAAAATTAAAGAAAAAAGAAGCTGTTTAGCCTCATTGCTTCATAAATATGAGGGGGTAAACTTCCACAAAAGCATCAGCTCACCTCTAACAGTCCACTGCTGATGAAGGCAGAAAGAACAAACGCCAGGTAGTTGTCCATCAGGTCAGACCTAGTGAGAAAACGTGGAGATTTCACAGCTAATGAAATTGCTTCAACCTATTATATCTCTATTCTGTTTAATTATCTCTCACCTAGAGCGGGCCCGATGAGGCAGGATGATTTTAGCCTCAGCAGCAACAAATCCATCAGAAAGTCTCCAAGTGTCCTGGAATCTGGCGGGGTCTGAAACACACCAGGGAAAACATTGTTCTAGACTGTGTGTAGAAACATAACCTTGTTTAGATTTCAAGAGAAACAAAGACTTTTGGAGGACAAAGTGAAAGAGTATGTCTGTCAGATCTGACAAACCTGCATCATTCACATCTTTTTACAGGATCAGAAATGCGAAGACACTGGAAGGAAAAACACATACAAATTGTGATGATGTAAGCCCTGTTCTTACCAACACTCTGTAGAGCTTCTGTGAAGTCTTGAGTTGCAATGGGCACAGGGAGCCTGAATATATCATATAACACCTCCAACAAGCCTTTCTGTAGGGTAAAGCATTTACAAAGGAAAAGTGAAAGCCTGCCCAGTGTAGTTACAATTCATTTAGAAAACGTTAAAGTTGATACTGCAAGCACAAAATGATCAGTGACTTCTAACATACTTTGAAAAATTATTCTTACTTACATTCTATAAATATTTCTAAACATTTACTGTTCAGCAGCTGCAGGACTCACCCTAACTTCCATATTTGGTATGCAAAGTAGGCCAATTAAAGATTGAATTCCAGAATTAGCAGCCTTGCACAGGTTGATAATCCCTGAAGAAAGACACAGATATTTGCTTTAGGATTACCTCAACAAACTCTCGCTCAAATAATTTCTTCTATAAATCACCACATCAAAGCCCTCACCAGACCAGGAACGGAAAGCAGCAACTATTGCCATTCTGCTCGACAGGAAACGAGACTCTCTGTCTTCTCTGTGAGCATGTAAACATGAACATAAGAAACTGGACGTCATGTTATGCACATAAACATCATTATGACCTCCCAAAGGGGGTTTTCAGAAAAAAATATTGCAACAGTTGTAATAAGAAACTCTTGAGATAAGGTCCTTAAAATAAGGGCAGGCCTTAGATAAAGCAGCACTGTGAATCAGCCTGCTCAAATCTTCTGGCTGGAATTGGAGTCAACTAGCCATTAGATTAAGGCTTAGATTACAAAAACACTGCACCAACTCTCAGCGTTTCCAACATGTGCTGTCACCAGCATCTGAACGCAACAACCCATCAGAGGAGGGAAATGTGAGACACTTGATCTTTTTGTTTCTACCGTATGACCGATACTCTCCACGGTCCCACACACTCACTTGAGCTGCCCTTCAGCCGTGTCCGCGTTGTGACGATAGTGAAAATCAGTGAAAGGCGCGAGGATTTGCTGCAGGACAAGACATGAAGCAGAAATAGATCAGCACACACACATGACAACTGAATGGAACTTGTGCAACTTGTGGAATAACAGTAGTAGTTAACCTGCTGCTGATTTCATGTAGCATCTGTGCTCATTTATATACAACAGGTAAGTCTTGAATTTGTATGTGTGTATGTGTACCTCCAGCTCCACGTCGACACGCACATACTGGCGTGTACATGGGTGGTTGAGTAAGTGGAGGACAGTGGTGATCAGAGCTTCGTTTATGCGACTAAGCTGACAGTCAATCACACTCTTTAGGATAGTGCTGAGGCCTCCTCTTTTGGCCACCACTTCAGGGTTCTTCAGGGCTGCAGAGACAACAAGTTAAGAACAAACAATAAAACTAAATAAAACTTCATTAGCCTTTTATTAAACTCAGAGCACATGTTTATTTATGCTTTGCTCCACTGAGTGACAGGAAACATGGACTGAACCGGCAGTATCAAGGATCTGTAGCTACTCAATAATAACATTGAATTTACATAATCATGCACACTCTGCCACTGTGTCACACAGCTGTCTGAATGAAGCCAAACAAACCAAAGAATGAACATTGTCGCTTTAACAAACTGATGACATCCTTATAATATTTCATATTTGGATGAATATTAAATCATGTTTAGTTTTAACTTCTAATTTATACTTAATAGTGACGTTTGCAGAAGGTTTTAGCCAAAAGAAATATGTATGCCAATATGTAACGTGATCCCTTACAAGGATCACGTTACATATAAATGTAGGCAAATCAGCAAATACCACTACGCTCAGGGATGAACAAATTATTTTCATCCATTCAGTGTCTAGCCATAAGACACTTTGAGTGGTCAGAATCGAGCCGTTGACTTTTCTCCTGAGCTACAGACAATGCTAACCAAGCCAATTACCACAATCTCTATTTGCATAACGTCTCATACTGATGGTCTTCATCAAAAAAATTTTCATTGC
The DNA here is from genome assembly GCA_013363375.1 of Menidia beryllina. Lineage (NCBI taxonomy): Eukaryota > Metazoa > Chordata > Actinopteri > Atheriniformes > Atherinopsidae > Menidia > Menidia beryllina. The sequence continues at coordinate 4,800,000 of JABUIW010000162.1, read as the reverse complement.
TGAATTTTCGTACAGATTTTGTGTTTTTATCTAACCAGGGGGCATCGAGTTGCACCGACTGTCTACCTGAAAACTAGAGAAAAATGTAGACTGGATTCATTTCTATCTTTGAGGGAAACAGGTTTTATAATTTCTTGGGCTTTCATTTGTGACTGGAAACAAGGCCACCGTTTCAAATTTGAAATCAGAAATAAATGACTGAATAAACATGTTTCTACACAGGAAGATGGTGTGCATAAAGTTAACGATGCTTTACGTCTGTGTTGTGTTCCATTGGCTAAACATGAGGCACTCACCTAGCTCACAGACAATGGCGATGGCTGCACGAACCATGCGATCCCTCTCCTGCAGTCCATCAGTCCCCACCGCAATCAGAGAGTTTGCAATTGAGGTGGGGAACAGCATGGCATTGACGGAGATTATCTACAGATGGAGGGAGGAAAGGAAAACATCAAAGCGATCAGAAGCAGACTATAACGTTTCTATGATTCCTTTTTCTGGAACCAACAGATACAGAGATCAACTTTTGAAATTTAGACAGTTGAAATTGTGACATATTTACAAAAGACACAAACTAAGAAAAGATCAATCTCTATATTAAGATCTAAGGCTAAACAGAATATTTTCAGACACTTTTAAGTTGTCCCATATTATATTATTTTTTTGGTCTAATCTTAAAATAGGTTAAAACATTCACTCATCTAGTAATTGTACGTACAATGTGTCTGGTGAAATTATTAAGAATATTACACAGAAATATTTCATTTACATATGTACTCAGACCTTTGACTTTGGCTAATGTTAAAACAACTGAGCAATAAAACAAAACAGCCTTGAGTTTTCAAAGGATAAATCCCACTACCCCTGGCATGCCCTTCCTTTGTAAATGTCCTCAGCCATCCCAAACACTCAAATTGCTTAGCTATGTATTTACAATTTTGTACCTGCTCAAATTTCCACAATGTAACTATAAAAAAAACCTAACTGATGTTAAAATGTGAAACTACAGGCTTTATAATCTTCCTGGTAGAATACTGGTGCTTTAAGGCATGTTTCCTCTAACTTTCACAGAAGTGTCCATCTGTGGCATCCTCAGTGTCCACAGACAAACAGCCAACAACACCCAGGCTGTGCTTTCATTGAATGCTCGTAGGAAGAAAATCAACACGAGGCAGAGGCAGACAAAAAACGATTAAATAACAAAAAAAGAAACAATTCCAAGTGGAAAGATCTGACAGCTCAGAATGTTAGCTGCTCTGAACATATGACAGCATCAACACTACCAATAGCTGTCCACATATTTCTGAAAACCCCAGATGCAGGAATCTGCTTTAACAAGTAGGTACAGCCATCCATGTTTAGCCAGTCGAGAGAGACCCTGCTTTCATAAAACACAAAAATAAACAACCCTAAAGGCAGAACAGGACTCCTTTCCTGCCTACCTGACTGCAATTTAAAGTGAGATTCATACAGCATTGTTCTTTGATGATGAGACATATTATGCTGCAACACTGAAAAACAGAAATGCCTGTAGTATAATAAACAAAAAAAACCCTGACATCAGAAGAGTGGTGTGGTCGAGATTTAATGGCATGGCTGCCTAGAAATGAATTTGGTTTTTGAGAAGCATCTCTCATTCCTTCATTAAAAGCTGTAAAAAAATCATAAAGAACCCTGATAGAAGCAGGAACCGCAGAAGCTCAGTGAAAGTCTCAAAACTCAACTGAACTTCTCACGTACACAAATGTCTTCTATTTTCAGCTACATCACAAACCATGTCAAAATCAGCTTTTGCTTTGTCATTCTGCAGACTGGTGAGAAAACAAATAAGTGTGGGGCCTAGCAATGACAAGAAAACCTTAAATGGCCTGACAACTCTAGACTGTGACAGGAGCCAAAAAGTTGTGCTGCTGCCTGTGTATTCCATAGTTCCTGCTCAAAACCACAGCACATCAGTGTGTGTCTCTTGTGTGTGTGTGGACCCTGTTTACAGTAAACTACAGAAAGCGCTATAAATAACCCTGCCTGCAGACTCACACCGACACTGCTGCTGACCCAAAGGATCGTTCTGGTGGCACAGCGTGGGCACCAGGCTCTAAAGTTTGACTAAACTCCTCCACTGTCACCCACTGTGTCTGAACAGAAATTAAAATACAGATATGGCTTACTTTTCGGACTAATCGAAGAGCTTGAGTCCTCTCCCCCTCGTTGCTCTGCTGAATGTCGATGCATCTGTAACAGCATACAAAACTATTTGTCGTGTCCTTTGCAGCAAAAAAGGGAGCATGTTCACAGTAGAAAAATTGTTTGACAACATCACAATCAAGGATGAGTTTAACAGTTGAGTGACCCCCACTGAAAACACTTTAACGCAGAGTACGGAGTTCTCTGAACACCAGTTTTCATCTGGCTGAGGGCAGGATCTCACCTGGCTATCAAATAATCCACCTGCAGCCTGAGGACCTTCTGCAAGATGCTGGTGTCTCTAATGAGGTAGCGGAGTGCCCGCAAACCTGCAGCACGCACTTCCTTGGCCTCATTTAGTAGAGCTAGTCTCAGGCTAGGGGGAAAAAAACAAAGCATAAATTCCTTGGATAATATTCGAAACGCAACATAACCAAAGTGACAGAAAAATCAGCTAATGCGATTTCAGATTTTTTTTTTTAAATGTGATAAAATGGTAAAACACAGGGCTTGACCGATGCAGTTTCACTTTGTTACAGGAATAACATTACCGAGAATTAACAGTACATGTTTATAAAAGGAACACACACTAGTGATAACACTTACCAAATGATTATTTCTTCATATGTAAACCCAAAGTTTTCCTCCCGGTGGCCAATGCTGCAAAGCAGCTATAACAGAAAAATAAAATAAAGATATATGATTAATTTATGGCCTGAATAGGTAACAATCTAACCGAACAAACCAATTAATTAACATCTAGTGGCAGGGCAAATCAGATGCTCATTGTGTTAAAGTAGAAATGTCAATCAGATAGTTTCCTTTACCTGGTTTATAATATGGTATAGTCATCAGATCATTCCCTTATCATGGCACCCAGAGCTATGCACCTTATTCAATAACCTTTACTGGCCAGACACAAGACTTTGAGGTAAAGGATACTCAAAGAAAAAACAAATCAGTTGTACTGCATATGTAGTTATCGTTCTTCCATGTCCGTTGGGATAGGACTTGTTTATCCTCCAGAGGTAAAACAGGCTCATTGTTTCTGTGATCAGTCATGCAGGGAAAATTGTTTCTGTCAGAATTTGCCTGAGTAGTTTCCAGTCCTGTTTGTGTGTTTAATCTTTTTATTAAAAACGTTTTGACATTTGTTTTTTATTCTGATTTTTCACTTAATACAATAAGTGTTATGGTAAAAATGTATCAATATTTGTTTCCATGAAAAAAAGTCAAATAGTTTGACTAATTCTAATAAATTACCAATGAAATACAGCTATTTGCACCATTTATTAAAAACTCAGGACAGACAGTGATATTCTGCTTTTGTCTAGTCTTTCGATCTTTTGGGGTTCCAGGTCTTCCATCATGAAGAAGAGCCCAAACACAGCCAGTGGTATTCCAGTGATAGGCCAAATGTAAAAAACAACACTGTCTAAATTCACTGAATGTACAAAGCAACTAAGTTGGCGAATCTTTGAGCTGCTGTCCTTTTCTGACAGATGCCTTAAAGAAATCAAGCAACAGCAAAACATCGGAAATACCCCAGGGGTGACGTTCAGCTAAGCACTACAGACCTGGGTCTGATGAGAACTAAATGTATTTGGTTTGCCTGAATTATACCACAAAGCTGAGCAGGAGGCAAGAGCAAAGCAGGATGGGATGGGTGTCTAGATGGGTCAGTGTGATTACAGAGTTGTTTTCTACCAGTTGTGATATCAGAGCTCAAGATGGTAGGAGGAGGGAAGGGGCCATGTGACGCTCTGTGGGGGATTAGGTCACTCTCCCTGTCCTGGAACCCTTATATGGAATCAAAGTGATAGTGCTCTAGCAGACATATAAACACTCACACACATACAAGTCATTTTACAAGTGAAGAGAACAAACTGTAAGTCTAGGTTGTGTGTATTCCAGAGTGAAGCTGCACAACATTTATTGGCTTCCGAGTCAAAAACAATTGCTTACAAGATGTCCATGGCAGGCAGAAGAAGTGAAAGGCAGCGGGAATCATAAGCTGCTAAAAATGTTTTTTTAGCTTGAATGGTCAGCTAAAACAACATTGCTCAAAGGACAAAGTACTATTTTGGCCTCATGTATAACACCATTCCCACTCAGAAAGTGTAGGATAAGATTTATTTTAGTTACTGCAGTAACTAATAATATATTTGCAAACAAGTTGTAAAGGGATAAAGAACAATGAGGTATATGTAAGATGCCCCTGTGTTCATTTTCTACCTTCAAACTGAATTAAATCAATCAACAGCTGACAGAATACCAAAAGGTTGAGAACTATTCAGTAATTTTTGGGTGGAAAGTAAAACGACATGTGTATCATTCTGAGAGAACAAGTAAATTAAATTTGCGGAAAATAAATAATTAAGTGTGTTTTTGATGAATTAGGACAGTGACTTAACATGAATAAACTGAGTCTCCAAAGCCAAAGTGCTGCTTTTGTTGCACATTATGTTGAAGTACTTCCCCATCCCCACTGGTCCTGTGGCATTAGCTGTCAGCATCACTATAACAGATATAACGAGGCTTGCTGGCAGCAACACCCAGGGAGAGGATCAAGGAGAGGTCAGCAGTGACACTTCAGATGAAGAGCAGCTGATCAACTTTAACAGATTGGCGTCTACTAGTCTCTAGATCTGCATGGATAACTTCCACAAAAGTATCTGACATAACTGAACTGTAAAGCTGGTTCATGATAACATGACAGCATTACCTTTATGAAGTTGTTCAGGTGGCCCAGTTTTCGCATGTTACTGACTCCGTGTGGTTTGGCCACATTTTGGAGGATTTCACGGAAGTTTTCTGATGGTTCTGCAAAAAAACAGTGAAAAGGAAATTCAGTGTAATGAAGGAAACCTGGAATAAATATGGGTCATGATATCAGTTACTGGACTCTAATTGAATTGTTGTAGGAAGGAAGTTGGTTCAGCTGGTTGAACTAATTTAGTGTACAGTCAAAACAAGCTGGAGACCATTAAAAACAAGACTTGAGCCAGCATAGGTTTTCGTTTTCAGTTCCACTTCCTTCCACCAAAGTATACTTACTGTAACTGTAAATGTCCCAGACAAAATAAAGGGTGATGATAAATTGACAATTATATACTGAAAAATAGATCCAGGTCAAATATTGCAGAGGAGACAAATGTTGTTAAAACATCAATATTTAAAAAAATCGTACAAGTGATTTATTTCAAAGTAACCAAAATGTCAAGATCAAAAATGTTATGGTGTTTATGCATAATAATTCATTTAAAATAATAAAACAGTAACCAGTGAGCATATAAAGACACAGCATGGTTTGAAAAAAAAAAACACCCTAACAGCGTCTTACAAACACCTTGGAGAAGTATTCGGAATAGCTTGAACCTATGTCCTTTGCATGATTTTATATCAAGATATTTTGTTACACACCAACATGCCTTTATGAAGCCTGGAGGGATAGTAACTTTGAAGCCCACGTTTCTCACAGAGGGGGCTGAATCATTTCAACAGACTACTATTTACCCGGCTTTTCAGGTGAAAATGTCTGGGTTGCAGGGATCTGGGTGTCTAGACTCAGAGCCAGGCCTGCTGCTCGCTGTAAACAAACTGGTATGCAGTGTTGTTGCTGGAGAAGAAAATCTGACCCGGCTGAGCAGCTGTGCATTGGAAGAACCAGTCTGCGAACCCCTAAGCGCGAGCTGCTTCGGAACACACTTTCTCATGCAGCCGATGATTACCAGAACATGCCTACAACACCAATGGCTCTCTGGTCATATTACAAGCGGTGATGCCCGCTCACAAGGATCAAAACAACAGCGCATCGTCATGACTGTTTAGCTGTTGTAGCTAGCTAACGCTAAACCAGCTAGTTAGTTAGCGTGCTACCTCATGTTATTATGATTCTTTACCAGTGTTTATAAAAAACGTAAAGAAAAGTTGACAAAATAAGAATTGCACTCGAAGGACAGGTGCAAAGGCAGTGTTAACTTTCAATTAACGGGGTTAGTGATTGCAGAAAGTCTCCTCATCCATTTTGAACAATAATCGCTTTCAGGGTGATGAGATGAAGCGTCTGCTTACCTCTGGTAAGATCCAGCGGTACGTTCTCTTCCCCGCTGTCATTCCGACCTGACAAAAACACACAAAGGACATTGTGACCGAGCACACCAAGGTCACCACATGCATGGGAAATCTCCTTTTGCAATACACTGCAATGACAGCGGCCACTTAATCGAGTTTTTTACGCTTACCTCGCATCCGAAGACTCCGGATAGGACGGCCGCGGAAGCTGGCCGCCATGTTTCCAGGAACATACACAACACCGGAAACTTCGTGGCGTCTCGCGAGAATACAAACAACAGACGTTTGCGATCCAACTGCGGCAGATTGCTTCACAGACTTGAGATCAGCTAAATCTTCTATAATCCCTTATAATGAACCAGAGAATGAAGAAGAAATCTGATTTGACACCTGCACTATGATCAATAAAAAGGAGCTTTCTGAACAGTATGATACCGGGTAGTTTAAATCCTAGATTTGGAATTATAATTAAAAAGGAGTGAAGAAGGTAAAAAAAAAAAAAAACTTTTAGACATTGACTCATTGGTTTAAATTATTAATCCAATTACATTTACCTAGCTATCAGTCTCTAAATATACTTCCAAGTATCTTAAATTAATGTTTATGGGTGAGGTTTTATTGAATTCACAGAAGATGTTGAGGGATTCATGTAGAAACTAAAATGGCAGCACTTTAGACTGTAATACCAATATCAACCACTAACTGGCAGTGGCACACATACAGCACACAAGACCACAATTCACAATGCAGGTTTGAGCTGTAGCTGTAATCCACACAAGATATGGATTTGGCAGTTTAATACATCCATCCATTGCCCGTAACACATATTCAATAAAACAGTCACTGGAGCTGGAGCCTATCCCACATTTAGTTCACTCCTTGACTTATCACCACGCAGAGGCGAACAACCACACACTCTCATTCATGCAAATACAACTTACTAAAATCAAATGAAACAGCTAAATATATATTTGCCATAATCACTTTATTCATAATTGTATGTACAGTGATGCAGCTTTATATGTGTGTCTGCATAATATTTTACAGGTAAAAAAAGGTGTAAGAGCTTCTTTAAGTCAGCTTGGTTGCTGATATGACCGCATCAATGTCCTGAATGGCCCTGGAGGTTCTCTGAAGAGCTTCTGCTATGGAGTCCTCATTTATTGGTTCATTAGTGACTGCAGAACAAGTTTCCAAATCTACACGTTGGCTCTTACTGCCAAGACGGTGGTTGTTCTCCAGTAGAACTAGACACAGCAGGTTAGGGAGTACACATGGTCATCCTTAGCACAAACATGGTTATAACTTGCCAAAATTCAAATTAAGACTTTGAACATTATTGAAACAGCTTTTTTAAAAGTGTAGATTGAAGGATACAGTTGAATCGTTTTATCTTGCTCAGTTCTGAAGCAACGAGGTCTGACCTTAAGTTCATGAGAAAGTTGATCACATACTTTTGTTTATAGTGTAAATGTTATGAAAAAAAAAAGAATTACCGGCAATCTGCCGTCTGTGTCACATGCACATGTCGCTCTGCAGGCATGGCACTAGATGGAAACAGTTCTGGTTTAGAAAAATGATTCTCCTGCAAAGAAACAAAATATTTTAAAATATTCCACTTTTTAAAACCTCGATATTGCAAAAATAATTTACGTGTCAACAGGTGTAGGAATGCAAGCATTCAACCTTTTGCAAGCAGGTGGGTGTGGAAGGAAGCGTCATTAACTGATTAGCCTGGTTGTAGCACGCAAGGATCCTGTGAACAGTTTATGTGTTGGCTGAAGATTAAAAAAAAAATCTTAAACTAGAACTATGAAAAGGGCCGACACCTTACCTACTAGCACGACTTATTACAGAGCATAGAGAATACGCCTGTCCGGGCACATCAGGTGGGAGACTGTTTACATGGTAACACAGCTCGTTTACCTGAGAGAGAACAGATAGATTAGGGAAATCTAGGTTTGACAAAAGATGGGACGTTATGTGTCTCTGATGAAGGATGGATATTTACCTGCTCTGTCAGGAGCTTAGGTTTGTAATGGGTAAAATAAGAATTTAGGGCACCATTAGACCGGATAACTGACCCATCTCCTGGAGATATCTCAATGATCGGGGCTGCCGCTTTCAGTATCCTACACAGCAGACATACAGCAAAAATCTGTAAATACAGGCAGCTTAAAGGACCCAATAACTTTACAGGTGCTTTGTGTTATTAATAGTTTTTATGAGCATATTTTTGCTTGGAAGATTATTTTTATTTTTTCAGGGGATTTCAGTATTTTTTTATTTGTGCAGCAGCAATGATACACATTTCCCCAATGAGGACGTGACATATCTTCAATCACCGTGTTATATTAAAAAACTGCATGCCCACCTGTAGATGATTCCTTTACACCAAATTATCTTCACAAGGTCTGTTGGAAGGTCTGATATGTCCTCTCTGGCCAGGGGATCTTTAAACTTCCACCTTGAATGCAAGAGCATGATATTTTTTAGTACAGGCACATGATTTCACAGGTTCCATCATGCTGTTTATAAACTCTGCCAACCTATGCCAGTGTGGAGATGAACATGTGAGAGGTAACGCTTGAGGAAGTTGCAACCTTCTTTCCATGCAAGATACGTCTGCCATGTTTGCTCTCACATCTGCCTGACTGGAGCTGCCTGTTTGGCTTTTTTCAACCTCTTTATTTTTAGAGTGATGAGGTGTCTGGTGATGCTGAGCCAAGGAGAGAGGGTAGGCCCACATGTGGGCAGCAGCGCGGCAGGAATGGTGCTGGATCACTGTGGTGGACTGATACTTCTTTTCAGGCTGAGAACGGAGAACAGAAAAATCTGCCGTTAAACCTGAGACATCGTCACACAAGCATTATAAGCTCTGTCCTTCTGTTTCCTCTCGCCTGCTGCCTGGTGCTGTAAGGGGGCAGCCCACTGACCTGTTGCTGACCGCTGGGATCACTGCTCAAACACTGTGCGCTGCGCTGCTGATTTGGAGCCCGACTCAGGCTGCACGTGAACTCCACACTGAATTCCTCACCCGAGGGCGACAGCATAAACACGGCCCTCTCATTCTCGGACCTGACCACTGTCTCGCCCCCGGGTCCAAGCTCGGCCTCGCAGGAGGACGGCTCAGGCCACTGGACACCAGGATCCATGCTGAAAAACGTCTGGAAGAAGAAATCAAGACATTTGTTCATAGTGATTAAATGGCCTGTATAAATATGAGTGGTTTAAAGTGGGCATGCTCTTGGCACCTTCATTTTGTCAGAGGGGATGAGTTCCTGGGGCAGATATGGCCGACTGGCATACTTATTCCTGAAAGCCAGTGCTTCCACCATCAGCTCCTGTAGAACACAGTGACATGCAGACTTAGACTTGGCAGTCCAGTTTTTTGTTTTTGCTCTGGGACATTTTACAGCCCAAACATAAAATACTAGGACTTAAGTCCGCGTGTACCTTATAGGTGCTGACAGTGAACCTGGTCCTCTGCCGGACTCTGGCTGCGGGCTGCAGGGGATGTCCGTGGGGGTCTGCGGCTCTGACCAGGAAAAACTCGCAGCCACACGGTGACAGCTGCAGCTGGGAGCCGTTTCTGTACCGGACATCCACGGACTCGTCCTCGTACATTATCATTAAACTAACGCCGCTGGTTTCCATAGTGTTTTCACACTTTTCGCGATTTACAAGCTCAGACGCACCCGCAAAACAGCCATGGCAACCAAACGTCATCAGGCGGAGACGCTTGATATTGGCGCCCTTTCCGGGACAATGGCCGCCTCACAGTGACCGAAGGGGGCGCTGCAGCCGCCCGGACAGAGTACTGCTGCTTCAGTTCATAATGGCTGTCCATCAACCGTCACAAGATGCGAGGAAACACATGTCCGTGTAGCATAATAGTTCAGTTTTTTAAGGAACAGTGTTCTAAATGTGTAAACCAAACATAGATGATGATTAAGTTTTACTTGGAGCCCCGCCACCTGTTACTGCTGCCAACTCAGTCATCGTTGGTTGAAAACCATGGCTTATATTTTCTTATCCATAATGTTTTCTGAATTCTATACAGTTCACAGACCTTCCACTGAAAACAAAAATAATTTATTCCACCGATCAATTTCTATGTAAATTGAAACATCCATAGAGGGACCAAGTGTCTCACCCCTATTTGGTGTCGTATACTCTCCCCTCTCCATATGCTTTTCATTTAGGTCAGATCCTTCTGTCATGATACCTGGATGGAGATGAGAAAAGGAGGGTCTTATTACAGGACCAAGGTTGGAAAAAATGACAAACTAGAGAGTTAAGGTTTTATCATAAAACCATAGGGTTTGATTAAAAAAGCTACACCTAAACTATATTACTAGACAAAACAAAAAAACCAACAACTTTTAACCAAAACAAGACTTTGAAAAGGAGCACAACGCACAGAGGGAACACAAGTCAGGCCAGGCAACATGGAGCTGTGTACAGCAAGGATCTGACAAGCAATGGAGAAACCAGAGTTGGGGGAGCTTAGCCCATCTGTGCAGATGTGGCATGGAGCTCCTTCATTTCTCAGAATCATTCATCAATGACTCCTCCTGCAGTGTTTCAAGTTCATGGAGGATTAGGAGTTGGTAAAACATACATGTTGTTCTGAGGTAGTGAAGTCTCTCGTGGTGTCATCGTTTCCAGCATTTACCATTTCTGCTTTTTTATGCTGAGTCAAGCTCAGTGCCACTGCAGCAATTCTGTGGCTAGTCAGAGGTAAGGAGTAATGATACTGACCCACTTTCTCTACATTTTCAATTATTTTTATGGCACATGCTTGACCATTGGTCCACAGTTAATGTGCTGCCATAGCTGTGATTTACCACCCAATGAAACCAACAGAAATGAGCGCTGGCTGAATCATTGGGTGAGTAAATGTTTGGAGGGCAGTTGTGTAAATTTAGTAAAATAGTTGACAGCATGACATGTGACATATATGTCTTGATGTAGTATTTTTTTTCTCCAAATATCAACTCTATGAAAAAAATACGTCAGTTTCATTTTAATTTAGCATATTAGATTTAAGATTTATGGGATCTCAGTACTAAGAAGGAATTCAAATATCTTCAAGTACAGAGAGCAAAAAAGAACAGACTTTTAAGAATACTGCAAATTTTCGTAACAGCGCTGGTATTTTTAAGTAACTTCTTTTCATTTGCTGCTTGACCTCTGCTACACTTTGTCCAAACACACAGAGATAGAGCTGAATGTCCACGGCTGTCTGGAGCTGTATGACGGCCTTTTGCAGCCTAATTAGGTGCCGCTTTCCCCAACTTACATCAGCACTCAGCAAGTTGACAGCTTGCTTTTCAATCAGAATTTACTCTTTTCTAGCCAAGCACTTTTTATGCTTGAGCAGCCAATGAATTAATGCTAGTAAAAAAAAACACTTGCATAACTTCGAAATAAATCTATCAGAACCAATTTAGGTCCAATTTGAGAGATAGGCACGAGTCGTTCAGTATTGGTAGTGCAGTAGAGCGCTCTCTCTCACAATTCTTGGTTTGAGATATCATAATTATGTGAAACCTAACATGTGCATGTCAATATATCAGTTGTGATAAAGCTGAATGAAGCAGCTTATTACCATCATGCTGGTGGGGGATTTGGATTATTTCCCCGAACACACAGGCAGTGCTTTCAGTGATGCACTGACCAATACTCTTAATCAAAATTTACTTGCCCCCAGCGATTATTTATGACTAACATAACTGCAATAGGTCGTTGAATGGAGTATTTAAATTATTTTAGCTTCTTTTGGTCCAGAAATTATTGTTTGGTTCAGTACCCAATCTCTGGCCTTACCTAAGTCAGTCCAGAGGCAAAAGCAATGTTTACCACAAAACAGACCTGTAAGGCTCTCAATAGTTTCTAGTTGGGACACTGGCTATAAAATATCTCCTGTTCACCACAACGAACTGGTGCAACAACCTCATTACATGAGATGAAGCCTCAGTCTGTGTTAAGGGATGGAAGGAAATGCCTAAAGCCTTTCTCTGTGAGAAACTCCAGAGCATCAGAGCATGAGTCCCATCTCTTTCCTGGAGTTTTGTTCCAGAGCCAACACTGTGAGTGGAGAAGCCAGCTATTTCTTGTAGGTATCATTCCACCTCACACACAAGCTTAGGTTCTTTTCATGCCAGCAAAGTGACATTCCATGTCCCATTAGCCGGTTTATGACAGAAAGCCAGCAATCATTTTGGCAAATAAGATCATTATTATTCTAAATATGAATGGTAACTCTTCAAGATGAACCTCTCACATGCACACAGTACTCAAAATCATATCTCTGGCCTCACATTGGAGGAAACTGTGAATGTGTGATGTACCATCTATTTGTCTAAGCAGAGTATTCTCTTAAGGACTCAATTTCTTACTTTTCTTAAACAAAATCATTCATCTTGCAACATTTAAGATTATGACAACTTCTAATCACATCAATGATCCATTTGCAAATCAATACTGAAGCTCTGTATTTAATTACTGTGCCATATGTTAATAAGACAGTTATCATGCTGTTCTGCTCAGTTCGTAATTACTCCAAACAAACTCACTCTGAATTTGGGAGTCATATTTCAAAGCTCCTTGAACTAATTAAACAGACTGCTATTAAAAAGTGTTGCTCTTAAGTTCCGAACTTGTTGGTATATCTTCAACCAAATGCTGTTGGTTAGTTGTTCTGTTTTTGTGCTTGTGCAGATACAATGTAATAAGATGTCAGACAAGCTTTATTCAAACTCTGCATCATTAACTCAAGCACAATCAAATCAGCTGGGAGTGTGTTTGCATGAGTCTGTGCTGGTGTATTGCAACATGAAATGTAATGAAGTTTAAAGAGGAGAGCATATAAAATGTGCAGTTGAAAAAGGATGTAATCCCTCTTAATGAGAAGACTGAACATAGGAAACACAAAACAAGCTAATCTGATGCATGCGTACACCAATATCTTTCTTCTTGTCTCTGTATGTCCATGCTGAGGTGTTTCATGTGATGGTGAGAATCTAATTCTCCAGCAGCTTGTGGGAATGTGCTTAGACTTGGACAGAGCTGTGGTTTGACTGCAGACCTTCTGCTACTTCCTCTTTGATCCTGAAAAGCTGCTTTAGCAGCACAGCCAGTGTTCTCACCTGACTGCTTTGACTAACATCAAACACATCAAGAAACCTCAATGAGGAAAGAAAACAGTAACGACACTTTGGTTCATGGCGTTTTTATTAGAAGTTTTGGTATCTAAACACTGAAACAATGAGTCAGAAATCATGACAAGCCACATCTGCATTATGTCATTTAATTAAAAAAGGGAAATGCTCTACACAATGCACTGGTCTGACCAGAGCAGGGAATTTGGAACGTACAGTGGTTTTCATGCTGTTAAGTCTTGGTGTCCTTGTGTCAACCTGCCTGAAGCTACAGTGAATTAAGATTTAATTTGATCAATGTGATTCATAGCAGTGTTCAAATAGATCTCAACCTTATTTCCATTCTATCAACTAGGAAGTAGAACTTATCTCCTCTCAATGACAGTATGATTTAAGACTGAATTACTGACCCAGAAGAACCAAAAATGATGACATATAACAGATTACATATATAATTTGATATAAGATAAACAAAAATGTGTTCATGGTAACTGGTGTTACTACAACAGTATATTTAAGTATAACTTTTTTTTTACTTAAAGTAAATGCATATTGCATAAATTGTGAATGTTTCATGCAAATTCTGCATTTTTTACCTTTTTAAATGCATACTGGGCCAAAAAAAGGTTGTCCTTTTATTAAAAACAAAAAGGAAATGTGCTTCTTGCACATTTTTCAGCACACCATTTTGTGGTGAGCAGCTTAAATGGCTGGCACTATTTTTTTGCTGATCTATGTGTGTGAACATTGGTATAACTGTAGTGAATCTTAACAACCATTAAGCAAAATCAGCAACAATTCTTGTGGCAATGGACTGTAGAAGAAATAGAGACGTACAGTTAAGAATTCAGTAGTTGCCAGCTTCTTTAAAGTTGATTTCTGTGGAATATTGTTTGGTATTTATAGTTTCTATTTTCTGAAAAACTCTAAATTCTTAATAAAGTATCTGATGAACTGCAACAGATTCCTCCTACCACAGACTGAATAAAATATTCTTCTCTGGTTGTAAATGTAAGTGATATATTGTATCAACTGCAACACACAGAAAGAGAATGGCAGTGTGTAATTTTCGCTAAACCACATCCGTGACAAGATAAGTGCAACAAATGAGTGCCTCTCGTACGTTTTACACAAAGATACTTTAAAGAACAATTTACTAAAGTAATTAGGGCATCAGGAGTATTCTGCAGAAATGTCGATTGGTTAAGTGCAGTTCAGATTGTGAAGCAGGAACAAAAGGACGGAGGGGGTGAAAAGACAAGGACGTGAAAAATAAGTATAATTAGAAGTTAGTTTGTGATGAAAGGAGCTACTCTTCTTAAAGGTAGTGAGGGGCACCACTGCTTTGGTTACAGTTGGTAGAGCATTTCACCAGCAGGGGAACATGAAAGTGAATAGCCTTAAATTTTTATATTATTAAGTACAATTTTTATAATATAAAGTAAAAAAAAAAACTCAAGTCAATGCTTTTCAAAACACCTTCCTTAGGCCGGTTAAATCTTGGTTAAAGCTAAAACTAAAATCAATAGTACAATTTGGGATAAATCCAATAAAGAAATTGAACAAAAATGTCTCTCTTACCATCAACTTTATAATATCAAACAGCTTGAGCTGCTTTGCATGTCATTGCTTTCAAAGTGCGGTTTAAGGTTCTGAAGTGTCTATCTGCATCTGTGGATTGGTCTCTTGACAACAAAACCAGGAAAACCAGGAAAACACAGCGAAGCCCCTCTCAGTGCAAAGTCATCAGTTTTTGACACTGGCCTGGAAGAAAAGCTTATAGTAGCTGACAGGACCTTCTTGGCTCACAGGCTCACAGTTCCATCTACTTAAATGAAAAAAAGGCTCAGGTCAGTTATTTGCCCCACTGATTGTAATTAAAGTATTTTTCTTTAATTGGATGACAGGGGATATTGAGTAAATATATATCTCAAGTAACAATTCCATTAAACTTGTCACCGGATGCTCATCCAGTGCCTCTTACACTAACAGGGACATTTATGTAATGAAAAAAACACGACTGAGTCGGTGAAGCTACAAATCATCACATTCTCTTCTGGGCTGATCGCTGTATAATCTTTACATTACTAGAGGGTCAAGGCAAACATCCTCAAACACATCAGCGTCATCGGCCTCACTCGTCCATCCGTCATCACTCCTACATGTGATATCAAGGTTGTACCACAAAAATAAGGCCCGGGTTATCAACTCGTTCAAATTTACATTTTGTCAACACTACTTTCAGATAATGGATTATTTTGTGATATCCTCCGCGTTGTTTACACGTAGGCTCAAATTAGTAATAGGCATTTCATTCGTTTGGTTTATGTGACAGTGGGGACAGTTTTGGCTGAGGGGCCTGGACCAGCCAGAGCTGAAACAGAGGCCCGGGGGAACCATGTAATGAGTTATTCTACACATCCCAGCAGAGCAGCGACCAAACGCATTCTCTGTGCTGCCTGATTACTCCTGGGTGATAACGTTTTCCGGAAACTGAGCTATTTTGGGGGAAAATGTAAAGACACACAACGCGTAACACAAAAAATGAAGCAAATCCTTCAAACCTCAGATCGTTGAAAAAGTTAGGCATTTTGGAGATGAATTTAGGGTCTCAGTCACCATTACACACATGTGTGGTATCAGAGTGAGAAGAAATGTATTCAGATGGTGACGACAAGAGATCTGCAACAAAAATAATAAACATCACTGAGGCACCTAGGGTTAAGTTACACAATCACCAGCATACTGATGTCAGTGGTAAGGGACATGGACGGCCAGAGGGAGGCGCGGTGTCCACTTCCTGCTTCATTTAAATACTACGATTAATAGGCAAGTTTGTTTCACCCCTGGTTAAACACTGGGGACAGAACACAGATTTTAAGACATCCAAATGCAGCATAGCAGTACGTTTTTTTTCTTGAATATAAACCAATATATATAGTGCATGTGTTCCAACATTATTAACTGTTGGGCTGTGATACAACTTCAACAGTTGCCTAATATTTGTTCTCTCTTTAACGCACTGCACGGCAACATCATCGTTTACGTTGACCTCACAGGCGTTTTGCAAGGTTCGTTTTAAGATTGGCATCTCTTTCATCATCTTGGCGCTCTGAGGTTATCATCAGTGGAAGTGCACCCGAGCTGCAGCAGAACCCACTGTGACATCCGTCCACTACACGGAGTGAGCTCAGGCTGGCCGGCTGCTGCACAGGCACCATGGAGCAGAAATCACCAAAAGCTGAAGGCACCGCAAAAGGACAGGAGTCTCTGTCCTACCAGAGGAGGATGTGGAAGAATTTCCAGGGGAAAACCAAGCCATGGCTTAGTCCTAAACTGGGATCAGAACGTCGCGGAGCTGGGGGCGCGGAGGGCAGCAAGAAGGAATCTGGTCTGTGGATGTTTAAGAGGAAAAAGAAACAACTGGACCGGGTGTTTTCGTCGTCACAACCGAACCTATTCTGCTCAACGCCGGCTCCTTTTGGAGGAGACAAGTCTGCTGGAGGCGACGATGCCCCGGGCAGGAGCTCTGACGGGCAAACTCTGCTACAGCCCCTTGGTCCAGCTTCTGGAGCCACAGGGAGCAAGCCAGAGCTGACCACGGCCCATGGAAGCCCGAAACTCCACGTATCCCAGTTGATGATGAACCAGCAGAAGAGCTCATCTCTCGGCTCGGCGTGTTTCGAGAGGCTGGTGGTGGATCCTAACGTTGTGGTGGGAGAGGAGGAGCAGCTGCGTAAAAACGCAAGCGATACTGTGAGTAAAGAGTCACACATTAAGAAACGCTCCCATGATGTGATCTATTCCCACCGTGTAAGGTTATTGTTCAAACAAGAATCATAAAACGGCGGTCTGGACTTCATTTGTCTGGATGTTAAGGAAAGGAGACAAGTTTCACTATGTGTCTCAGTCACGTCCCACTGCTCGTATCATGTGATGCATTCATCGATTTTCCAGCCAAGTGATTTCTTTACTCTATCCTGCAGCGCAAAGGGCTGTAGTATGAGCCAGAGCAACAATCACAATCAGAATGCCAGTGACCTTCGTGTGATGACCAAAAACACGCAACAAGCATGTGCAATAGCTTTTACCAGGAGCATATTAATTTATTATTAGAGTTATGCAACGCTTCACCTCACACAGAATGTTCTCATCTCAGTTGAAGCATCCCGGGAAGTATTTCTAAAGCAGGCTCTTCTCTAATGTCTGCTAGCATCTGCTTGTCTGCTTCATCCGTTCTCTCCAGCACAGAGACTGTCCCCGACTTGGCAGTCCATCTGTCCCTGTGCCCTTGCCTGCAGACAGGGTCTGGATGCATGCTTAACGCTTCACCATTCTTCTTCTTTTCTCTTCCTTTATTTGTCTCTGATGACAGGTGGATGCACACATCCTTCAACTTGCTGAGTCAGGCTGTCCCAAGAGAGCCAGTATTAGGCTGCATTAAAATGATTGCAAATTTTTTGTCTTCAGTTTCATGAATAGAGCCATTTCTATCATCTGTTTGTAGACCAGTTCACAATCTACAAGCAGGTCAACTGATTTCAGATAGGCTGATATGATAATATGGGGATGAACCATGTGTGAAAATGTGAGAGTGTGTTCTCTGTACGTAGCTGCAGCTATTGGAAAAGCTTCTCATCTCACCAGGTTTTAAGTGCTCCACCCTTGCTTTTGAGCATCATCCAGACTGCTGTCTAAAAGTGATTTAGCATATGGAACACTTCTTCTAACTGAAGTTGGCTCAATGTATGTCCTATAAATCTTGAGAAGCGCAACTTTCGGTCTTGAAGAGCTATAAGAAAGCAGCTATTGATTTAATTAGAATAGATTTTGTCGATTCATCACATCACCTCGTAGTAACATGATATGCAGAGGCTTCACTTAACCCAAAAAAAAGTTTTAGCCTTCATCCCTCACTTTAGTTTCCGCCGTTCGATGCCATGTTTATCACAGCCTTTGTTAGCCATTTGTTTGACTTTCCGCAAGCCTTGAAAGAAAGCAGTCATGGTAAGCCAGTGGTAAACAGTATGTTTCATCATCTTCTGAGTGCAATGAGGCAGTTGTTTGTTGTCAGCATGACAGCAAATGTATAGACACAAATGGGAAGTATACAGTCTTACTTAATATTTAATAAAGGCTGAAGAAGAAGAAATGACAAAAAGGGGGCAGGAGATGATGGTTGATGAAAATGAAAAAACATGTCAGTGATGTGCCATGCACCGATGAGAAAGATAAGTATAGAAATATTGTGAAGTGACAGAAGGATGATTAAAATGAAAACACGAGAACAGATTGGATGAGATTAGATATATACTTTTTAATATCTGAGGGGAAATGATAGAGCATTATTTAAAAAAGAAGTAAGTGAAACACACAATGTTACAACACAGGGGCTTACAGAGTAGCTGCACAATTAAGCACCTACATTTTACCTGCATGGGTGTTCTGAACATTTACACCACATGAAGCTGTTCTTGTAAAATGCCCTAAGACTGTTTTAAACTGTTTTCAGCAGGTTAGACCATAAAATGCAAACTGTTAAACCAGTATTACACGACTGCATCCAACTTCTTTTCACAATGGAAACAAACATACAGTAAACAGCAAAAGAGGAAGTAAGTTAAAGTGCTTTGTATATTCCCACCTATGCATGGATAACATGTGCATACATGAGGGCAAAGATTCTTTGTGTAAATATCCATAGTAGATACAACCACATCTACTTCAGAAAACACGTTTCAAGTCCTACGATACAAGGTTACATTCAGAAAATGACTGCAAAGTTACAAAGTGATACAGGATTAAACATATATTTTCAGAAGTTGCACATCAGCCTTGTCTCACATTTTGGATTTTGGCTGGAGTTTAGTTTCTTTTTTGCCCTTCCTGATGGAACCCTCGTATTTATCTGGGCTTGATACCGGAAGAAACATGACACAGGTAACCTTTGGAGCTGCTTTGCAGGCAGTTCAATATCTTGCCCAAAGACACCTCAGCATGTAAGTTGGGATTGATTCACTGATCTGCCAATGCCACTCGTGCCCCAGAGACACAATTTTTGGAAGAATGGGCTCAAATAACTGAAATTCTGGTTTCTTGTTGCTGAAAAATCTTTTCAGAGTTGTGAGAAAGAATGAGTACATTGCAAAGGTGCAAAAGCTGTACTTGATCAGCTTCAGTTTTACTTATAACTTGGACATCTATTTACGAATGAAATTAAGGCGATGCAATGAAAAATGTCATGTCTTGCACTCATAATATCAGCTGTGGATTATGAGTCTAAGTAAATGTGAATCTCTGCATTTTCTTGAAATTTGTTTACTACTTTTCAAATTTGAAGTTGTGTTATGCTCTAGAAGAAACTGCTTTGCCTGGATAGACTTGTGGGAATGTGCTTCTGAACCTTTCCTTATGATTATTTTTCATGACATATTTGTTAGCCCTGACCTGTTTATCAGGTATTCATTAGGGCAGACTCTAAAAAGCTGGCCTAATTATCTTATAATGGTATATCACTAGTGATCCACATTTGCTCTAAATTCATGAATAGTTTACAGTTCCCTTGTGCTTTTAGAATAATCTGAACAGTGCAGTCTGCTCTAATGAATAAAATAAAATGGAAACTTTGATTCAGGTTGTCTTGTCACACTAGATTTTATGTTCATTGTACAATTTTTAAAACTTGCTAATGGTGAATTCTCTACTTATGTCAACAGTGTGAATTTTACAATGAGACTCAAAACTCTGCTTGCAGCTCTGAATCATATCCTCACTTCCTTCTGCACAGCACATACTGAGTATTTTAAAATATTTATCACTCATCAACCCAAGAAGTAGGTTTTTGTGTCAGAGAACATGTATGGCTCAATGCTAAATATATCCATGCGCGATCTGGATTACCATTCAGGCAATCTTAAAGACAACGTAAATCACAATGTTTGAAGGGAATTAACTGATTTTGACAACAAAAAAAAAAAGTTTCTTGGACAGTGACCATTTTCTGCTATTGGAGCACTTGGGGTTAAAATCTCATTAGGGAGCTGCTTATATCTGCCTTTATTAGGATTAATAACAGCCTGCGGGGACCATGAGATGTAAGAGACACTAACAGGCACATGATGCTGACCTCTTAGCTGTCTGGGCATCTTGAACAAAGAAAAAACAGATTTATTCTGTGACCAGAGTATGGCTGAAACCATTA
Source organism: Menidia beryllina (assembly GCA_013363375.1). Lineage (NCBI taxonomy): Eukaryota > Metazoa > Chordata > Actinopteri > Atheriniformes > Atherinopsidae > Menidia > Menidia beryllina. The sequence goes on along the minus strand of JABUIW010000162.1, from coordinate 4,779,375 downwards.
GCAGATGTTTATGGGTTTTAGTATTCCACCCTGTGGTAAGATATTTTAGTTTAGATCTCCAGTTCACTGATCCCACTGTTAACGTTTCTGATAACTCTCACCCCTTACAAGATCTTTCTGAGGAGAAATCCCCACTATATTTCCTGACCTGTCTGAAGAACAGTGTGTATAGTTTAAGAAAAGAACTCCGACTATTCAGTCATTTTAGACTCCAGAATTGTTCTTTGGCGTATTGGATTCAATCATATTGTATCACACATGCTCTCCAGATCCTGCACACTGAAGTTGCATTATATACCAGCAAGCACACCACTTACCAGTCTATTTTAACAAAACTAAAGCATGCTTAGTAAAAGATGACTCCCTAACTGCCTTTCCTAGTGACAGCATGAAAGAGAAAGGGAAAAAAGGTGACTACTCTGGTATTACATTCAAAATACTGTCCCTCCTTCTCTGTCTCTGTGCAGAAGCATACTGTGATTCAGAATGCACACTGCGTATTAACACTGGGGCAAAACCGGGGACGTTTGTCAGTCAGAGTAATAAGAGTTCAGGCTGAGATGGGGCAGCCTTTAAATCATTAGATGGAGCCAATTTTTGCTGCCCACCCACAAAGATTAATCTTCCATGGCCCGGGCTAGACCAGAATAACAGCCTATCATAACACAAAAGGGAGATATTTATTTGTAGGGGATGTCAAACACAGATGACATCCTACAATAGCCTGCTGTGTGATATTTGTTTCCGATCACAAATTATTTGATTTAATATGGGAAAGGACAAAATTACTTCTTTATAATTTTCTTTTAAAAGCCATAACAAAGCCTCTGTATCTGTTATTTCGGTTCCTCTACAACCCAACTTTACTGTTGTGATATCAAACAGTCTAGCAACTGAGCTGACACAGCTTTTATAGAGGAATAGATGCCCAAGATTAAAGCAAGGGTATACAGAGGCAGTCATAGACAGACGGATAGCAAAGATGTGGCACAGGTGGGCTGTGGTTTCTGTTTCTGCATGAAACAACACATGGTGACCAAAGGCTGCAGGAGGGTTTTCCTACCCCTCACGGTAATCAAACAAAGATGATTTGCAACTCAATGTCTGCCCCCACTTCCTTAGTGGTGAGACGATATTGGATATGTGCAAATGAGCTTCACTGTAGCATTGGTGAAGCTGTCCCAGTTGTCAGCAAGTCATAAAAATTCCTGCAGTCTTTAAAGAGTGATATGAGTTCTCAGCAATGATCTGGATAAACTGCACATGATATCTACATGTGTTGTGTAAATCTGCGTTCTCTGGATGTTGGTGTCTCTAGGTTCCTCTCATAAGTCTCCATGTTATTATTTGGATGTTGTTCCTTGTTCAAAGAGCCACTCAAGAATTTTAAATGAGCTTATTTGCGGTGCTTAAATGGCTTCGGCTTCTATAAATAGATATTATTCTAGCCTCCTGGAGCTTAGGTTGTGCAGTTGCTAATACGTGGTATCAGGTAGAAATTGCTTAAAGACTTTCCCAAATTTGTTTTATATATGAGTCTAATTAATGAAAACAGAATAGTAGAATTAAACTTTGTGTGAATTTGCATGGAAAGCACATCTAGCCTGCTTTCACTTAATTTTTATCAGTATATTGCAGGTTTCAGAAATGCTTTGCTAAGGGAATAATTCATTAGGAAATACACCTAATTTTTCTGAGGCTTCCACTTATTTTAGCTGAGCCTTGTGTACAATTGATGTGAGTTAAATCGATATTGGTGTTATACCATCCTTTTTACTTTAGTTTGGATATATGTGCTGATGAAGTACATTTGTACTCAAATTTATTCCACTAATTTCATTGATGAACCCTCTTTCTATATTTCTATGAATAAGATCTTTCTGCATTCTTATGTCTCTACTTGAGCACCCCATTTCACTCACATTCAGTCTCTGAAACAGTTAAGGGTAAACTTTTAGTATCAGAGAGATTTATTCAGCACTCTGTACACTTTGGCACATTATCATCCCTTTATCATTATTATCACAAAATGTCATGAAGAGGAAACATGACATAATCTCTGCTACAGTAACAGCTTTTCTGGATAATTAATTATTTATGCAATCTGTGCATCAGATCATGATCATCTCAGTGAAGTGAATGAAAATAAGAATAGCTCCAGTGCATGTTACTCTTTGTACAGTGTTTCAATGAAACTGCTGAACTTGCTTGTTGGTTGTAGGCTGGGATCTTGTGCCACCTGCTGGCACAAATCAGTGGTGGCTCCTGCACAGAAGGAATAGACAACATATCCAGAAACAAAGGTAGAGCTTTAGCATAAGAAGCTTTCAGCTGTAACTTGTGAATACTATGTAAAAGTCTCTTTCTATTACACAAAAGGTTGTGCAGTAACCAAGATAAAGTATGCATTTTTAACTTAACACTTCTGACACTTATGCTATGAATTAAACATAATGTAGTCTCCTCCTCATTAAAGTTGAACTTGAAATATTTTAGTTGTTTTCACTGCAAATTCTTGTTCATTAAGTTGTCTTTTCACATGGAAGTGTCTTTAGTTATACAACTTTCTATTGGAATAGATTAACCTAAAAGCCTGAAAAGGCCAAAGTCATTATGAGTTTTTTTGCTTCAGTGGTGATATTATAAACCTCATTTGAAAAATCAGTCATTGCTTTTAATAATTCGTATTAAAGCGCAGAAAAACTGGAGTGCTGGAGACACTTGTTATTGTTTATTGAATAACTAAAGTTTAGGATTTTTTCAATAGCAGAGCTTTAAGAAAACTGAGCATGCTGTGCAGAATTCAATCTCTGTCCTCCTCTTCTAGTCTCTCCCATTTAAAAGGAGTGAAAAAATCCATAAAATATGTTCTGATTTTATCTACGGGGTTGGTGTATCCCCCTCTTGGTTGTTGCTTCATTTGCTTCTCCGCTGACACATTACGGTCGACCCCTCTTTCTTCAGTATTCCGTTGGTCATTTGGCTGTTTGTCATTTAGGTTTCCTATCACTTCCTGACTGTCCAGCCATTCCTTCCACTGTCTCTTCATTATCAAAGTCTGTTCTTCTTGTGCTTTGTTGCTAACACTATGTTCTTCGACCAAGATGTCTGCATAGACAGAATCCATCTTACTGGCTTTCCTTGCTTTCATTTCTGTTGAGTCAAAAACCATGGGAGCATATGAGGAAAATCTCTGGACTTTCTGTGGGCCACATTTGGTTTGCTTTGAGTTGTTGTAAACCTCATTGGAGACCTTTCTGGTTTCTTTATCACTGATGCCAGAATCCAAGTGGTCAGTTTCACAGGAAGAATTAAAACGATTCCAAAAGTTATCATTTTGCTGAAAATTTGTTGAATTTTTGGACATGTAGTTTGGACAAGAGCATTGCTTAGAGGAGTAAGCCTTAAACTCAGCCTTCATTTGTTCTCTCAGTTCGTGATTCATGAGATGACATTCTTCCTGCAGTTCAGCAATTCGCTTCTCCACCTGTTTAGTCACTGTTTTGTTGATCCATACAATGCAGAATCTCCTATTATGTGCTCCCATCTGTCTGCCCCTGACCAACAATGAAGAACAAAGTAATTGAATGTACAGAAGAACTGAACACATTACTTTCATATACAAAGCAATTTGCCTAATTTATACAAAAATCAGCAGTGCTTGTTCTGTATGGAGGATTTGTCTCAAATAAGGACTGAACCTGAAACGGGAGAAACTGAAACACTTCTTTCTTTTGGATTTAGCCATCCCTTTTACTTCCAGATCTGTGAGAAAAATAAACTTCAGACCTTTGTGCTTCATAACGTTCACAATGATTTAGCCAGAGACCTGGCGAAGATACACAAAATGCTAGCTTTGAGCAAACTGGGATTTTGAACAATTTGAAAGTTCCGTGGCCCACTGCAACTTTCACAATTATAGAGTGAATAGTTTAGCAAAAAAATCACTTACCAAAGTTAGGAAGAAAGTAAAATGTATTATTTCTTCTTCATGTAGCTGCACACTTTTTCTTATGTTTACATTTGAAATTTACAAGACTTAACAACATATCATCCCCAGAATTCTGTTGCCATGCAGCATTCCAGTACATGGCAGTCCTAAATCCCAGCATATGATGCAAGAGTCAGTTTGACTGAACTCGACTGAATGAGAGGAAGTTCTTTCCTTAGTTGTTTTTTTGCAGACTTTTGTTGTTGCTATGCTTTTTTAAAAATAATCATTTTCAACAGTGTAGTGCTGTTCTACCTGAACATTTTTGTTCTATTTTGGTCCACATTTTGCTCCTGCTATTTGCAGGTTTTGTCATGACATAAATGTTGTAGTTTAGCACATGAAAGTAATTTAAAATAAAACAAAAGCTCTCAAATGCTTGATTTTTTAAGGCTTTGGAGGAAATTTGCAACTCATGGCTTTCTCATGACTTTCTGTGACTAATTACAATGGGCTGTTTAAATTAGATTGTTTCCTATCACACTTGTGGCCACTATGTTGGAATCTCCAACAGGTGCTTCCCATCACTTAGTCAGGATTATGAATAAAAGTCTATAAACAGACTTGCCATGCCTCAGCTTTGGTTTCCATTTCACTTCTTTATTTTGCTGCCTGTCCCCTTCATTCAGACTTCGGCTGCATGCTTACCACTTCTTTGGCTGATTGTTTCATCTCCAGATCTCTCTCTGTATATATTTTTTCGTTCTGCATTGCAGGAACCACAAGGGGAAATAGTGAAATAGGATTACTATTGACTTGCAAATTTCCACTAAAAGATAAGTTTAGGGAGTTATGTTGTCAAAACACTCTTATCTAACAAATTGCAGTGTGGCACACTTCTCTGTGGCAGTGAGTAATAGTAGAAAGGGATTGTTGTTTCATTCCCTATGTTTGTGCATGAGCAGTTGACCCACTGGGCTGAGATACTAATCATATGCATGGAGCACATTCACTCTGTTTTTAGCCATCCGGTGATTGCATCTATTTCAGGTGAGTTTAATGTTCCAATATTTTCAGTATTGTCAATTATATCATTCAATATACAATACTAGACTTTAAAAAAAATCCTATGTATCATTTTACTGTTATCCATGAAAGTCTACAGACAGATATTAAATTGAACCTAAATTAAGTTTTAGGTCTTTGAATAATTAATTCTAGCTAAATTAACAGTTTTACATGTAAAGCATTAATACAGTATATTGTGGTGGAAATAAAGATAAGTTGAGTTTTGCTGCATTCTCAATTTGCTTTATATCATAGCTGTGACTCAACTCAAATGTACCCCTTAGCTATTGTCACTCTTTGTAAACTCATGCAATCAAATCAGAATTTTATAATAATGATGTCACACAACTAATCCTAATTGGTTGGGTGCTTATTGAAGAGATGCAGCTATTTGTTTGTTGCATAGCAGTCGTGTGTTTATGTGTGTGGATTCAGATAATCTGATTCTTATCTAGAGACTTGTCAGTTTTCATTAAGCGTTCAGACAAATGATTTAAAGCACTTTAAAGCACTAAATTTAAAACGCAACCACACATATTGATCGGTACAGTAGCCATCCACATCTGGATTAAGGCAGTAGCAAGCCTCACGGTATATTCACTTAGAGTTTAGAAGAGACAGTCAGAAAGAAGGAAGATAAGCTTCACCTCTCATTGCTGAACGGTGCTCTTGAAGAAATCATCACAGTATATAAAGTGGGAATGTTACTTTTATCAGTTTTAATCTTTTCAACCCTTTTTCTTTTGCAAATTTTGTCCTGCCCCTTTGTGAACTTCTCCTGGAATGTGTTTTAAATTGATATAAGAACTCTGTCCATCTATCTATATATGGAAGCTTCAGTCATGTTGTGTCTAAAGATCAAACTGAATGACTGACCCTACCTACTGGTCCCGCTCATTAGATGGCAGGCAGTCCTGCCCTTTTGTCCCATGACAGACCTCATTTAAAATGCCCTTTGGTAGGGATGATAAAGATATTGTACCTATCAAACTATAGGACCCTGAGGCAAAAACCGGTGTTATAATGAGGGGGCTTTTTTTTTTTCTAAAAGACTGTTAGAATATTCATAAAGATGAGTTTCAAGGGACCACTGATGTCTTAGTGGTTATTATAGAACCATGAAGCAAAGTGACTGTACATGTGGGTGTTTTTATAATGAAATAGGATGAATCACTGGTTGATACTTATAAGATGTGCTACTACAGTCACACATTTATGGAGTGTGGGCTTTCCTCCAGGTCTGGAATGTAGGCTGTTGTGATGACGCACCATGTGGAGGAACAGTATGGCACAATAAGATTTCTATGATGATTCTTTGCACCTATGAAACAGTTACATTTTTTTTACTGTTAAAAATGAAATAAACTGAAATAGGTAAAAAGGAGGCACTCCAGTAGTCGTTCCATTTGATGCGTGGGCAGTCCTTACAGTCGTTCCAGCCACACTTAAGATAAAGTATGTAATTTTGAATTACTCACTGTATGAAAATAAGTAAGAACTGTAAGTCTTAGCTTGGTGACTTTAACTGAATTAAATGCTCAGTCATGATTTATATGTAATTCATTTGTAAGGCTTGATTTAGTTTATATATCATGCAGCTTTATCCGAAGTGACTAACTAGTCATATAAACAATGAGGGGCAAATATAAGGACTCACATGTAAACTTAAAGAGCTGGGGATTAAGCCCTTCTGAATGAAAGATGAATATTCTGTCTCCTTTGTTACACACACCATATCTCCGAGGGCCAGTCCTAGTGACCATCTCTTGTATATTTGAACATAAACTAACCATGAGCATTATTTGATTTAAACTGTGTGTTGAAAAAAAATTTTTTTGCAACAGACTTATGACTTTGATTGGAAAATACAGATGTATTTTTATCCTAAATGTCAGGCTCTTGCTCCTGTTCTGTCCTCTGATATAGATTGCCAATTATTTTCAGTTTGTTTTCACATTTTCTTTGAGATCTTGAGAGCAAACTGGCAATTTCAAAGAACCAGAAACTGTGTGAAGATATTGACATTTCTAATAGCACTGAGACGGGGAGGGAGAGGCCGGTGGGCACCCGACCGACAGAGTCAGGAAGGTGGTAGTTTTACAAGCAGCAAGTGATGATCCAGCCAATGTCAACGAGTGATATGTGAGGAGGGAGAAATCTAGACACAGACAAAGGGGGAGAGGAAAGTAAACACAGGCGATGAATCCATGTATAGATCCAGGGGAAACAGTGGTTGTCTCAGGAGGGTGTATGCTGTGTCTAGTCTGGCTCCAACTGTGTTCGTCTCCAGTGTTGGCAGCCACTGGCGTTTTTCTGCATTAAGTCAGCTAAACTATGCTACTATCCTATTCTTCACTCTTACTCCCCTCTAACTTTCATTTGTCTTCATTTTGTCCCTGAATTTGATTTAGTTCTGAACCTTTTTCCTTCTGCCTTAAAATGTTCGCAGCTATTCTTCTTTCTAATTGCAAGTCAACTGCTTTATCATGCTAATTTTCTGTGTGTGGAACTGGTTGCAACGATTGGCTCAGGGAAATACCTGTGACTTACATTTCATATGAGCTTTCCACTGACCACTACCTGGTGGTGACTTGGCTGCGATGGCGGGGGAGGATGCTGGTGAGGCCGGGGATCCAAGCAGCCGATATGCGTTTCCACCTCAGCTCTCCCTTAGAGATAGGGTGACTTGGCTCGGGCATCTGATTAGGATGCCTCCAGGTCGCCTCCCTGGTGAGGTGTTTTGGGCACGTCCCACCTGGAGAAGGCCCAGAGGAAGACCCAGGACATGCTGGAGGGACTATGTGTCTGGCCTGGGAACACCTTGGGATCCCCCTGCAGGAGTGGGCAGAAGAGGCTGCGGAGAGGGAAGTCTGGCTTTCCCTGCTCAGGCTGCTGCCCCTGGGACCCGACTCCGGATAAATGGTGGACAATGGATGGAAGGATGGATAGTTTTCATATAAAGTGTCTTTCTCGTTCTTAAAATTTTAAAAAAATAGCAATCTTATCAGATTGGTCATCAATAAATAGGATAACGTGTCGATTCTAAAAGCTGAGAAAGTGTCCTTAAATAAAGGCAGCAGGCAAATGAGGTGCCAGTTTTCCTGGGGCATAACAAATATTTCATATTTGTGCAGCCATTTAAGATTAGTCATTTTCATTCAGTGAACAGACTCACTGTGACGAAAAAGCCGAACAATACGCAGCCGGCAGATACCACCAATAGTTCAGACATTAGGATGAGATGTTAAGATTACAAAGGAGACAAACAGAAGGCGGAAAGAGAGTCGACGAGGAGTGCCATTAGAGGTGGGAACACTGATGGCAGAAGGAGGAGAAAATCCTTGATTCCTTACCTCTAATACCTCTAATGTAATTCTGTATATACTTTATCCACAGTGGCTGATTTACATCAGTAAATTGACAAGCATTTCAAAAAGCTTTTTTTGAGGTTTGGAGAGATGTTTGAAAATAAATGAATAAATGAATTTTTGCATGTTGAGCTCAGGTCTGCCTGCCATAACTCTGTGTTCTATCACCTGTCAGCCTGTCTGACACTGAACAGCTACCAGTGCATCTCCACATTAATTTCAATGATAGCACCACACAGTGTAGAATAGATTAGCAGAGGCTTTGAAAAGCTTTTGTCAGATGCTGTCAGATGAATGTGAAGTGTATGTGTATTTTTTAGCTGACGTTATGCTGTGCATGCATGTGTGTTCTCTGTGATGTGTTGTGATGTAATGAGCAGACAGATGGTGCACACTACAGGGTTTGGTGATGCAGACATGTCAACATCAGAGATTCAAACATGAATGAATATGCAGCATAAGTGTGCACATGCATGGATGTGTGCAAGAAATCAAAGGATTTCTTTAGGGCACACATGTTTGCATATGTCTGCAAAGACTTTAAGTTCATGCTTCCTAAACATGCAATAATATCCATTAAATATATATTACTATGCAAAACTAAAGAAGAGACTTGCACATGAATGAATACTCTCCAATTCTAAAGGGACTGGCTCAGTCAGTAAAATACCAAAATAATGAATAATGAAACAGTGTGCACTAATGTCGCGAATCCAAATATTTAATTCACATTTGAATATGGAAAATAAAACAAACAAATAGGAGAGACATTTTCCCATCTCATAAAAAAGTTTCAACCCCCCCTGGGAGCTCAAAAACGTATTCATTTTAAATTTTGATGGTAGCAATACAACGCAAGTTATGACAAGGTCAACAAATGGTATCAAATGGTAACACATGGAGGATAATTTTGTAACATGTCTGTCAGCTGTTTGAGGCACCAGGCCAGTAACAGGATTGGTCATGGAAAGGGTACCCAATGAAAAAAAAATCTTCGATTGAATGACAGAAGTTAAACATTTTGCAAAAAAAACTTAAATTGTAATCTTTATAAGCATACACTTCCAGTATTCCATCATCTGCAGTATACAATATTTCAAGGATGTGGGGACATCGGAGTGTGAAAGGAGCTTATATAAAAAACAACACCAATTTTTTAATGCCTGTAAGATCTGTTACTGCAGGAGGCACAGCAAAAACAAAAACATAAAATGATTCTGTTGTGTAAATCACTGCGTGGGTTCCAAAAAAATCGATGTCTTTGCACACGATTAGCCATGTCAGCCATAAATCCATGTTAAACCTTTGTCATGCAAAGAAGAACCAATAAATGAACATGATCCAGAAATGTTGTCATTTAATCTGGACAAAAGCTCATTTGAAATGAATTAAGGCAAAAAGGGAAAAACTTGTACTGATGAGAATCATCCACATTTAAATCAAGACTGACTTGAGCCACATGTGCTCAGGGTAATTTTTCAGGAAGGTTTTCATCAGTTAAAAACATTTGATGCATCACAAAGATGGTGCGTGATGGTTTAACTGCTAGAATAATATATTATACAACATTAGGCAACCCTGCACAGTAGTGATCGTGGTGCTGTGCAAAAATAGAATGCAGATTCTATTTGGTATTTTGTTTGTTCAAGGCGTGCAAAAAAATGAATAATTACATCTGGGTGCAGTTCATATTTCATGCAGAAGTTGTTTTTTTCTGTATAGCAGAACAATTTTCACAGTTGGCTCAGCTAAGGAAAAATGTACTTTGTTATGACATGCTCTGCGGCATTAGAAACACGTTTGTGAATCTGAATGGAGCCGCTGCGGTGCTAACTGACACTGTGCTGAACTTGACTAATAAGACAGCACACATGAAAGGGACAGCTGTTGTGTCCTGGGGTCTGACTTTACAGTATTATAGGAACAAGCACACACTCTCACACACATATGCACACGCTCTCTGCACTTGGACGGGGTTTTGTTATGCTGCAGACCTGTCACTGCCAGGAAGCCAAGCGGCACCCCCCTGCTGTCTGGTTTGGCGTCCACCTTTTTTTTTGTTTTCCTAATGCAAAAGAATGAGAATGATGTGAAACATGCAATTTCTCCCTGCTGTATACACGGTTTTTCTTTCCTCTCCTTTGTGCTCTGGGGCATCTCTTCCCAACTGTCTTTCTGTTTATATTCTCCTCTGTTTTTTTGTCTGTTTTGTTCATTTTTGTTGACTCCAAAGGCTGCTGTCAAAACTTTTTTGTGTAATTCTCTCCACATTTACCATTTGATTTACCCCCTCTAGATTCAAGTCAGTAATCCAAACTCATGTACTTTTTCAGACAGCTGTTTTTTTTAATGCTTCGCTTTATCCAAACACCTGTCCTCCCTCAGGATCAGATTCTATTTTTTTCTTCTGGACTGAAAGCTTCTGATGAGCAGCAGCGTTAACATGTGTGATAGGAGTGGCTGTCAAGGGGAAAAAAACATAGTGTTAATGTGGCTAAGGCAAAAAAAGAGAAACGAGAGTGGAGAGATTTAGCTTTTCATTATTTATACCTTACATCTGGACTCAGGGGGAGAATATACTCCTGTGTTAGAAGTGAATGGGTTTTTCTATACAGTATGTTCAGCCATAAGTACCACACTATAAACACTATTGGGTTTTCACACAGTCTAAACTTAACTGAAATTAATTCAATTTGAAGCACTGTTACTAATAAAAAACAATGGGACTTTCTCAGAATTGGGAATGTATCACAACCTGATGTGAGTTGCTTCTGGACTGTGTTTAGTCAAATTTACAGAGTTCCTGTTCTCATTTTCTCAGTGATGACAGACACTGCTTCAGGATGAAGACTGCCATGAGTGCATTGTGCCCCAAACGCTGGTATACAGCGCCGTACTGCCATCCCAATTCTCTTCCACAATGTCCAGCGCATCATCGTGGTATAATTAGAGGATAAACTCCATTTGAACTCCACTTCTTCATGCGTACAGTTTCTGTGTTTTTCTGTGCATTTCTTACAGACATCATGTTTGTATGACATCATCACAGACTTACATAAACATCTGCCAAGTGTGATGTATCCGTCTCACGACAATGGCTTTGGACATTTGTATGTTTTGGGCAAAATGGACAAATGACAGTGGTCTCACATGGCAGCAGTAGATCATTCAGGGCGTTCATTATAGATGAATGAGCACTCTGCAGGTTGTTGTGTTCAGTCAGCTGAACCAGCTGTGAGGGTTCAGCTGTGAGGGTAACCATCTTCCGAATATAAATGAATGAATGAGTCAGCATCTGCCACGGCTTTTCTGGGTGTGCTCCTTTTAAAGTTTTTTTTCGAATAAATCAGAATTGAATCCAGGTAAATCAGTTAGTCTACAGTAAGATTCTCTACACAGTTGTTCTGAGTGACACAGAGACTCAGAAAAAGAGAGAGAGGGAGGTAAGAGGGAGAGTGTAAGAGCAGTTTGCGGAGTTGCCAGTGAGCGCCTGTGGAGAACGGAGGAGCCTCGCAGCTGGTTGGCCTTTGTTATGTGCAGGAGCAAGGCACAGAGCGAGCCGGTGTTTGTGTGGGAGCCCTGCTCATATATAGTAAGCCAGCAGCAGCAGCAGCAGCAGTACAGTGAAGCGTGCCCCGTGTCTGGATGTTAGCGCTGCCTCTCTCAGCTGTGGGACGGAGCCTTACTGTAGGTATTAACACACACTGATGCACAATGGTGTTTTAAGTCCATCCTGTTTTTTTCTTTTTCTTTTTTTCTTTCTTGTAGGCTACTGAATTCTCTAGACTGATGTTTCGTGCTTTTGTAAATGAAAAGACTGAGTGTGAGTGGAAATGGTCGTTTCGCAGGGAACGTTAATGTATTCTAGGAGTATTTCAGTCCTCAGGATCTGAGGGATGGGGAGAGCACCAGCACGTGCCAAATGTTTCCAGTCCTCCAGCATGCTCATATATTTGCAAGCACATTTTCATATGTGATTTCCATAAGCCTTGTGTTTGTTGGTGGTTAGGACTCTAGCATCGCTGATAGTCAACACTGGCTATTGTTAAACAGCGCAAGAGCAGGTGTTTGAGTGTGTTTGTGTGTGTGGTGGGGACGGCAGGGCGGAAGTGCAGTGGGTGTGTCGTGTCCAGTTTCAAATAGTGTGGAACCTGAGCAGGCCGCTAGTGTGACAAGACACGAGCCAGGGAGGGAGGGAGGGAGGGAAGTCAGAGGTGTTGATTTGGTCAGATAAAATTGTGGTTTCAAGGACCTGTGCTTAAAATGTTCACAATGAGTAAAAAAAGACTGGTATGTAAAAGGAATTTATTAGATGTGAGAGGGTACATTGAGAAGACTAAGGCAAAGCCACAGAAAAGTAGAAAAGATGAGTGACTATGGCAGTTGAAAATAGTTAGGGTAGCCTAATGTAGGGGAAGAAAAATGATCTAATGGGCAGATATGTGGCTGTATATTTATGTTCTTGTTATTTGACAAATGGACAAATGAGCGCATTAAAGTTTTTCTACATTACTTTTCAAAGTTTCTGTATTGTGAATATAATGTGTTAGGTTTTGATTTAGAATAATAGCAACAAGGACAGCTTGTATCTGATTGGTATTCTTAAACTGTGTGAGTACGTCAGGACTTTACAGTGTACGCATGATGGAAACTGCGGCGCTCTCCAGGGAGAGACTGATGGGTTTTCAGACTGTCAGAGTTTCGTGTGAAACTGAATCATTCATCTTGTTAGGTAAACTGCATGCACTTAATTAAGATACTATGGTGGCTTTGACGTAAGTATATTAATGATGGGAGTCCACACATGAAAGGAATTAGGATTAGATGTCACAAAAAAATGCTTTGAAGTGATGAAATGCCTTTATGATTAGCATAGTCTTCTCTATTCCCCTTTTCTTTTCTTTTTTCCCCCCGTCAGCTGTCACTTCTTAATTTGAACTGATTTAAAGAAATGATGCACTGGCTGATTATGTGGCAAATAGCCATAATCAATCAGTGTGCCATGTAAACTGACCACATTTGATTTAAGAAACAGAAAGAGGGTTGGTATAGGGTTATATTCTTGCTTTCTTTGTTCAAATCACTGTATTCAATACATTTTATTGAAGGGCAAAAGGCTCCCTTATTATTTTATGTACTTGCTTATCGGCTTCACTTTCAAAGGTGGATTAAAAGTATCTGTTGGTCTTATGCGTCAGTCTAACTGATAGATTCACAGTTTCTCATCTTCAATTTTCCTCTCGGATGCTTCTCTTAGCCCCTGTGTTTGAATTTGTTTCCATTACTTGGCACTGTGCTTCATATAAATCACCTACTCATGGCAGTGATAGCTTGCTTCTATTCTCACCACTACACCTAAAGTAATAGATGTAATGGTTTTCTAGGTACACGGTATTGTACTCCAGCCAGTTTGTATTTTTTAACCAGGTTAGAGGTGGCTCCATGGTCTTTGATCCAAACTGTCAATATCAGAGATCAGAGAAAGATTCAGTAAATCCAGTCTAATATTTTTATCTATCTATCTATCTATCTATCTATCTATCTATCTATCTATCTAT